>CAJDYZ010012300.1:9240-19795 GCA_903986555.1 Heterotrigona itama
GAATACGAGCGGGACTAGCTTCTCGCGTTGAAACTCTCGTGATAATCGTCGTTTTTTCGATGTACCTAGTCAAACTGTCGTTCGTAATTTCTGTCGAAGATTCGTTCGTCGTGTCCTTTTTTTACGATTGAATTCCAGCTTACTCTTTTCATTTCGCGTCCGAACGCGTACGATTATCGAGGAATTGTTCGAACTCCGGATCTCTGACGGGAACAGGATCGCTAATATGTACCGATGGCCGTCGGTTCCAATTAGTCCGCTTGATGAACTAATTTTGCCACGCAAAATTCTGTCCTCGACCGTGCGGCGTAAACACTGTGCGAAGAATGGAAGATTTACAAATCGAGTCGGCTTTTATTTTGAGTTAGAACTTGTTCCATTAGGCGAGTGTTCCTCATGCTGAACGCATGTCGCGTCTCGGTCAACGTCGCGAGCGTAACAACGATAGATTAAGAGACTCCTCGCGACTTCTAAATATCTTATTAAACAGCGTCGCGACTGTCTATTAAACCGCGTATGTCTGTGTTCCCTCCATCTCTTCGTTTTTTGCTGCCAACGCCGGACTCGATAAATAGCTGTTGTCTGAACGCACGCAGTGGCTCGTGTGAGTATTTAAAACGCATACTTTTATGAATACGTTGTACGCGCGTTGTATGAAGCTTTGTGAAATTTCACTCTGGATATTGATGCATTTTTGCACTTTTACGGACCTATGTGAAGAAATGAAATGAATAAATACCCGTAGTCTGGTATAATTTGTAATACTTTCATCAATCAATTTTAAAATATTCCTGCAGAATAATAAACAGTGCAGAAGACCAGGCATAATTTTGTAAAGTAAAGTTATATTTGATTATTAGTAATATTAGTAATGTCATACAGACAAATACCAATATCAAACTTTCTTTTGTTCTTCACAAATATAAAATATAATATAACCACAGTTCACAGAATGCTTTTAATTATAGTAGAACCTCCATTATATGAACTAATTGAGAGAGAAAAGTGTGCAGATAAAAGAACGACTGCGATTAGCGTTGATTCATTATTTGAGACACAGTATAATAAAATTGATACCATTTGTTTCTAAATATCTTTATACATAGATTAGACAAAAACAAACAGACATTAGTGTTCAGTCAAATTGTTTTTCGCCATTAAAGTCTTTCGATTTGTTGAAATATCTGCTGTTCTAATAATAGTTGCTCCAAACAGCTTTCTTTATATTTGTCTCCGGTTTTTTTTTTTTATATTTGTCATAAATTTTGCAACAGTACATTTTTGTGCACATTCGAGTTCAATTTTAATCGTGTCTTTTGTTCTTTTTCAATTACTATAGTACTGCGCATTTTCGTTTCAACGATATTATAATATAAGTTATATCGTATAACTTTATATCAGATCGATTTCAGCACGAAGCATTGAGTTGGTTTTATTCTACGAAAAATATGCAAACACTTTTATTACAATAGATTCTTGGGAATATCATTGTATCCCGGGTAATATGTGTATTCTAAGAAATACGGGGTTGATACAATAGAACGTTCGCGTAACACGTGTTTGTATTGTACAACGAAGGTTCCACTGTGCGCGAAACAAATTTCAAAACAAATTACATCAGCTCCTCGTGTTCCATGGATACGGTCCTATTGAAAAATGTCTGAGTTTATAGCCACGTATACAACTTTCAACGTCTTAACCTTAATCCAAGGCTCGAGTTAAACGCAGATTACAAAAAACTGAAGTACGCTGACGTACACGGGTTACGACTTCGCGGCGACGACTTTTATCCGAACAACTTTAATTAAGCTGTTGCTCACAGAGCGAGCGTACACGTTCGTTTGGCGAAGTTGCACGATATGTACGCGCTTAGCCGCGTGATTCCCGCTTCCAGCGCAACATTCTTCCATTCTAATAAAATTGCTGTTCACACTGTGAACCCACGGGGCGTTTGTAGTCGGTATCTCTCCGTCCGTTCCGCGAATCTTTCCCTTACCACTTCCCTTTCGCGATCCTGACAACCGAGTTGATTCCTATTTCCTCCGCGGCCGTGGCGAAACACGGAACTGTCAGCGTTGCGGATCTGGCGAGATCCCCGGCACGGCGTCGTGAAAATAAGCGGTCACGCGAGATAGCCGAAGCAACGGGGCAGTGGATGAAGTTAAATGAAACCGCGATCATCGGCCTGCTCGAACTGCCGGATGCTCGTTACTTGCAACTTCTTTCGTAAGAACTTTCGTCGGGAACTTCTCGTGCTGGGGGAACGAAGTTCACTCGAGCCTTGCCTATTATTTATCCGTACCTCCTAGGTTGTAACTGCGTTTCCCTTTCTAAGGAAATGGATACGCGTCACGTTCGCGGACGTGGCAGCTGCAGCTATGGAAATTACGATCGCCAAGTAATTTAAACGATAATTCAAAGGCAACGTGAGGTCTTGATAGAAAAGATCCTTGGACGTTCAAGGTGAACTTCGGTCGAGATAAAGGACAGCTGCAACGAATACTACCATTCATAACATCAGTCGAGGCGAAAAATGCTTATTTAATTACGAATATTATGTCACCAAAAGTAATATACGAGGGACAGTAGCGATCGTCAAAAACTCACATTCACACTTGTCTTAATAGCTCTTCTTCGCGTCTCTAAGACGTGTTACCGATAAAATCCTCATTTCGTTCAAGTAGATCCGAGCATAAATTTGATCAAACTTACGGAACCACTTCGGTGCGCTTGACTGCAACAAAAACAATTCACGGCCATGAACGTATCTGCTCAAGTATAAAAAATATCCGTCCTCCGCTTCTATGTTATCTTGCGTCGTTATCAAGCGCGCGGAAAGGACCAAAAGGAGGCGAGTTGGTCGTGCCATCAAGGTTTCACGACCGCTAATACGTGGGTCCGTGTGCAATCACGAAAGCACGAGCACGAGCGTGGCAAGAGGATACTCGTCATTAGCGCGGACCCGCGTTTACGATGTGCGACTTTCATTTAGCAGCGTTCGTCCTGGCTGCTTAATGCTCAGCTCGTTGCCGGAAATTCAACGAGAAGGCGACCTGGTCCCTTTGATTTTCGGGCCGGTATAAAACACAACTTTAAACTCGCATAAAAGCCAACGAACCACGACCCTGCCGCGTCAGTCCTCACGAACATAACGAAGCGTCCGATGGAACGAGACGCTGCCGGAATTCGCTTAAGCGTAATTAGCGGGCAGCGCGGGGCGGCGCGGCAGCCTGAAAACGGCGAGAGCCTCAATTAGCTCTTTCCTTCCCTTTGGAATCGACCGTGAGCAATCGTGAATCATTCATGTAAAGTTTGTCCGCGGTGCTGTCTCGAAACTTCGCGGATGGACGAGCCGGGTCTGACAGCCGACGCGACGCTTCCCAGGCATCGTAAACATCGACCTCGAGACAAAGTAACGCGGATATGTGCTCGCCTGGATGTGATCGTTCCATACGGGGGCCGTGGGGTTGTATCTGAATCGTGACCTGCCTTTCGAAATTCAATTTTCAACCTAGACCTGTCGGATGCAAGTATTTGGACACTTTCATGGGGGGGAATCTTTTATGAAAAGAAATTTTTTTCTTTTTTTTTTTATATCTAAAGTATACTCGTTCCTTTGCTCGAATATTAATAGTGTTTTATATTATATACGATACAAGTTTGGTTATTTCGAGCAGAATTCGAGATTGAATTTTAAGGTGTGGAAGTTTAGATGATTCGATTCGAACAATTCTATTTTGCTATTTATATATTACGTGATTGTATCAACACGAGTTTGTTTGATAAAATTTGAAGCAAATTGGAAAATGTACATAAAAGATACAAGAATATTGAAATATGTAGTTGTACTAACCTCTGTATTCGGTGAGATAGAATTTAACACTCAATATATAATTAAACTATATAACTATATACAAGCAGGGAATATTTTAATTTCAAATATTATCTACAGAATCGTGATATTTCGTATAACACGGATTACCTTGTGGGATTTGTTTAACGAAGAAGACTAATTTCTGAGATGGATAATTGTGATTGTACGATTAAAGGGCAGTGGTATCTGAATTATTTCCTGTGTCGGCAGAGTGCATTCGCGTGACGTGTCTAAAGTGAATTGCTCTTCTGGTCTGAGTCTTCTCGGCCTCGAGCGATTCAATTGACGACAAAGGAGCTGCTCGATAGTCGTTCCACCGCAATTACCTCTTAGTGATTGTTTGAAGCAATTGCCAGTTATAAATGATTTCTTCTCCGTGCTATGACTAATTAAACTCTCGTATTTATGCTACTTTAATTCAACGTCGTCCCTTCGGTCAACTTTCAACTGAAGCGTAAATACGACCGGGTGCAAAATGTAGGCATTCTTCATTCGATTTACGATCGATGGGCGTGGATAGAAATTTAAATAAAACCAGAGATCCATCAATCAGGTCCCAATTAAAGCGTAAACACGATATACTCCAGGAAATGACCGGTGCCAATCAAAGCCTTTTTCATTAGTAATTTACATGCTGTGTACTTATAATAATTTTATAACGTACAACACCAACAATCGAGCCGCGTAAACAGAAATTTGAATGAAAAGCAACAGAGATGCAGGTCCATTCAATTAGTCGAATTAAAATACGAGCACGGTATCCCAGAAAATTTCACGTGTCGATCAACACTTTTTTTTCTTTTTTCGTCAATAACTTCGTTATAACTTTGTAACATTTGAACGGCAGATTAGTAGTAGTCGATGAAATATTGTAGATACGAATTCATCAATCCCAAACATTCAAACATTTTATTTCGCGAGTCTTTTGTCAATAATTTTCAACTATTACAAAACTAGATACGCGATGCGAAATTTACTACGATAGTGTGAAATGGTTGAACAACACTTAACGCCAAGTTCACGACGAAAGAACTTGAGAGAATCGAGGAAACGAAAAGGTAACTCTATTAATTGCTAATTACACGAGCATGAAACTGATCGCGAAACTGATCGACAATTCCGCGTGCCAGTGCAGGCTTCGCGAACAACGATGAAACAAAGTTCGGCGATCGAAGGAAGCATCGTTGGAACGCGCAGAGAAAGTAGTATCCGACGATCGATAGCTTCGTCGGGGAAATGGAAAAATTTCCTGCTGCCAGCGAGAGCGAAGCGGATCCGAGACGAGGCGAGGCGAGGCGAGGCGAGGCTCGTTGGCATCGCGAAATTCGATGCCGCCGCGAGAACTTTCGTTAAAAGGGAGGCGGGCCCCGTTGTTCGTCGTCGTGTTATGTTATTAATTACGAGGGACGAAGCCGCGGGATGTTTTCCGTGCACGTTCGAGCCGTGCGGCCGAGCGTGGAAATTCCGATACACGCTCCCCGAGACGTCTGGCGAGCGTGCACCACGGCTCCCCGTATTGAATTTCAATTATTTATCGGGAACTCTCGCGCTAATTGCAGCCGCGCCGGCAGTTTCCGCAAGAAGCAGAGCCAGCCGCCTCGTCTTTCAGCCGGAGGGAGAACCCGGAGGAACGCCGCTGCACGCATCTTCGCATCGACGAGGCAAGAACTAACGCGTCACGACAGACGAGGGTCCTTGGAAGTCGACACCGGGCTACCTTGAGACGCGAAAACCAGCATCGTGCAGGAAGGGAGAGCGCTGTGCTTCGTGAACATACTCACCCGGCAGCCTTGCATACCGGGTGCATCTGGATGGATTGTTGATTGGTTAGAAGACGATGCAGTAAGTACGTCATATTTAGAAGCAATCCTTCTCTGTTTACTCCATACGATTAACACTGGAACTACCGATGACTGAATATACTATGATATTTGTAGCAAAGAAATTAAAGTACAAAAAAGTTAATAAATAACAAACAACACAGGCTTGTGTTAATATATTTTGTTAAAAATCACTCGAGCATCTGAAAACATACTATGAGAAATATATAAAGTTTCCATAGAAAATTGTAAATTGATCCGAATTTTGACCACTTTGGTAGTTCTAGTGTTAATGTTCATCTAGAGTGGTTCATGAAAGTATTTGAACGTGTAACGTCAGAAAGTTGCGAGTACTACGTAAAAGATCGTGCAATTTTATTGAAACAGGTAATGGAACAGAATACAATTTCAGACGCTGGAAATTGGCGTTCGTTTAATGAAAAATTAGTCTGTGATACGGACGATTGTTTTAAGTATACATGTAATTAATAACAATTTGGTATAACGGATAATGAAACGTTGAAATAATTTTGTGCTTCCTGTGAAGTATATGTTTGTAATAAATGTAATATAATTTGCGGTGTATCATACGAAATGCAGATTAAATTTCCACAAGAGTTGAAATATTTTCGCGAGTCTGATTACAACAAACGTTTGCACCACCATTGTTCTTATTATATTATTTACGTACTAATTAGGTCCAAGTACAATGAATACTTTAATATATAATACTATAATCACAATTTATTGAGGTTGCAACTAAACATTTATATGAAGTATAGAAAAAAAATATTTGAATCATAGTAGAAAAAGCAAGTTTCTGCCAAGATTGTATCTTTTTAATCGTAGAAATACGAAGTTGCATGCCAATATTCGCAATTCGTTCGCTTCGATCTACATGTAGAAATCATTGACGCCACAATGCAGTGTGAAACCACGAGTAATTATCAGGCGTGGAAACTACAAATTAGAGCTAAGTACCTGATACGGGCTGATTTGTTAAGATAATTATAGAAATTAGATAAGTAACGAGGTGCTGCGAATTACACCTGCAAAGAAAGCCACAGGAAAGATTAAAATTCGATCGAGGTGATTATTCGTTAATAACGAGAGCCAGGCTTGGCGAATGTTGCGTAACCAGAGTTTCTCTGTGAGATTGCAAACTTCACTACAAATTAATTCGCTCGACTCTACGAGTTATTTTTATACTCATGCTTCGTACGTTCTCGTTACAGTCTTTCTAATTAAATCATTCACACGGCTGATATCAAATTATCGCCGACGCTCGTCAATAATACGCGGTCGATCTTTATTCCGATTATTCCACATCCTCGATCCTAAGTTTCAACGATATCTAACCTACGCGGTACATTATTCGTAATTAACTTCACGCCGCGTTACTTTCACGCGATCTGCGTTAGAACTTGAATCCTCTATGAGCGGAAGGAATTTCATTTATTTACAGAAAACAAAGAGTTGTTTAATGCAATTGGAAATCCGGGAATTAATAGTTGTTATAAATAGACTGCGGATTTTTGTGCAAATGAATAATTTTAAGTATGTAATTTTAACACTTTCCCTCTTGCGTATATTATATAAACACCATTGGGACTGTCATTATAGATTGTTATCGTAACGCTATAACAATCGAAATATGACGCCAATCTGACGGATTTCAGACATTTATTTTTTACAACTGCTTAAAAGATACCAGTAGAAAATTGTTTTATATATTATACATTTATATTTTATACATTTTTCTCATAAAATTTCTCACAAGTGTACAAAAAAAAACTGCAGTTTATTGCAAGTCTTTTAGTATTCTTGTAACGGTGCAATAACGTGTATTCGACAAATATTCATAAAATACGGATACATAAATATGTTACACGACGTCACGGGATATTAACTTAAGCATCGATTGGCAACAGATTCTCAATCGTATCACCTTCTAACTGTTGATGCGCGTTTCGCGTTCGAACGAATCGCAATTTCACCCAGTAGAAAAAGTCGCCGAGCCTATCGTCTTGAACGATACGGTTGCAGATAATACCCGATCGGAATACTAATCGATCAATTTCAACCGAGGGTAGGTGTATTTTTAAACGCTCGCCGTAACGAGAGAGCGAGTCGAAAGCCGGATCTACCGAGTGGCGCTCGCAGCTTTTTTCTTTCGAGCGTGCGTTCGTGTCCACCGTGTACGAAATTATAATTCGAATAGATTATTCCTCACGGAGTGGAGCTCGGTCGCGCGCGATATCCCAAATACGATATCCCCCTACGATACGTACACGGATAACAGATTGAAGATGCCCCGATAGGATTGGCGGATCACCAGGCACGTGGGAGGAACCGTCATCCTCGAGAAGCCGAAGGTATCGCCAAGCTGCCAGGTACGTGGTACTTTAGAAGCAAGCGCCGTGAAAACCGGATTACTCTTAACCAATCGGCCAATACGTCGAATGCGTTCGAACCGACACCGGATTACACGTTTCGCCTCGTATTTCTTACGCTCGCCGTAATCTAAATCGGCGTCCGTCGCGTACGAGTTTAATGCACTTGGCTTCAACGAGTCGACCGACTCACCACGTCGCGGACGACCGTTCCCGTAAGGGAAGAATGTTTCGTCGGAGTTAATTAACCGCATAATACGTTTCAACGCAGATTTTTCCGTTCACGAGCTACGACACGATTGATAATTTTAAACACTGTGCACTGTGATAAATAGATCTGCGACGGAATCCTCAAAAGTTTGTGAAATTTATATATTCGTAAACTCAACCGAGATGCAAGCTAAATAATCATTGAATGAGTGCAAGGAGTGCTCTGCTTTCTTGAAGACGATGGCCAGTATAAACGTTGCAAAGGAAACGTTGCCGTCGAGTTGATTCAACAGCGAAATCTCGACTCGGGCAAGTGACGGAAGCGTCGAGCGCGGCTAATTTCAATACCATCGACGCGAAATCTGGCTTCGGAACCCGGGTGCTTCGTCTCAGAGATCTCATCGGGCGACCCCCGGGTGCACCGGGTGCGATACGATCCTAACGGTAATAGAGGCAACAAAGCGCGAGCAAGCCTCGATCGCGGAGAATCGTCAGTCTCTTTTCTCTATCGCGGCTATATCGGCAATAATAAAGTCGTCAGGATCGCGATAGAGGAAAGAGCGAGTTGAGGGGAATCGAGAGGACTGCCGCGGCGCGATTCATCGGGCACGAGCCGTTGCAGTCTATCCCATTCATCGACGCTGTTCTCCGAGAAACGTTCCTCGGCTACGTGTACACGTGCGCATCAACCTGCACATCCTCGGTCCCGCAATAATTGCGTCCGCGAAATGAGCCAAAGGCACGTACTCCCTTCGAACCAGTTCCATCTGCCGTTCACCAAACCGATCGCATCAGCGTCCGACTCTGGAGTCCTGATTGCAACGAAGTATTACAATTTTCACTCTGAAAGTATCTGAAAACCGCTTCCAGGGCACGCTGCGATTTAATCTGACAGTTGAGACTGAGAGATACAATTAATAATTAACAGTTTTTTTTTTAAATTCAGAGGTGATCTCGGGATGATATTTTACGTTTGGAAATCACTTCTCCGTCGTTCTCATTGTCAGCGTGAAACGAATGCGCCTGACGTTCAGAAGCTGAGTAAGTAAGCGAGCAGCCAGCCATTCGCCCGGCGCAAACTGGAGCTTGCGGACACGAGGGACGATGCACATTCGCGTGGTGGCACATTTACCTATAATCTATGAACGCGTTCCCGCGATGCCGTAATAATTGCGCTAGCCGAGGAGGGGTAGCCAGTCGGTCGGAGGAAGGAAGTCTTTGTTGCGGCCTGGCGAGCGAGCCCAGGTTGCTATCTGCAGCCAAGGCCTGGTGAAGCAAGGAAGGAGCGAGGCAACGCGCGGCACAAGGAGTGAGGCTGTGCACGGTGAACGCGTTTGGCATTGTAGCAATGGCATGTTGCTACGGGGTTAATTGTATTGGCTCTCTCGGCCTCATTCTCATTCAATCGTGATCATTACCCGCCGAGAAAGCATCCTCCTACGTGTCACTCACACGTTTCATCGGCTCGGCGTAGGTATACGTACACGCCCGGCTGTAGGATCGTGTGGGAAGGTTTCCTCAGTCTGGGCCGGCAACGATACTTATACGCTTCGGGTATCGCGGTCACGCGTGAGCGCGTGGTGGTGCGCGCGTCTCTGTGCTCGTCTCTGTACTCGCATAGACGAGCGACTCCACTTCCCTCGTTCACCACGTCGGATTAACTAACGAACGTACGAATGTGCATGCACGTTCCACCTCTGTCCCGCCTCTATCGATACAAATTAATAGCTGCTCCGAGGCAAGGACCGAGGCTGGGATTGGTAGGCGACGCGTTTCACGGTAGACGGACGCCGAGTCATTGTTGGGAGGTTCCACTCGCTACTCCGAAGGAAACCAAGATACATAGAGTCGCGTCGATCGACTCTCGTGGGCGGACGGATGAAGTTATCCAGCGAGGCACGGTTCTGCTGCTCGCAGCTGTGAATGGGAAAAAGATGCGAGTCACACGATCACGCAGATTAGCGAAGGTTTTCTCATGCGGGGTTGGAGGTCTCATCGTTGGATGAAATCGTGTAACTGCAGCGTGGTTGTTTGGGGTGTGAACAGAGACACGAAACAGTGTAAACAGAGCTATTTCATCTACAAATACACTGTGTCTCCGGTGCAACTAGCGAAGCTAGAACCAGTGTACCAGTAGATGGATCAGAAATCAATCTGCGTGTGTTACTTTTCATTTATCGTCGAAATAGTTAGTTGACCGAACAGTTTAACCATGTGAAATCATTATGATTGTAACATAATAAAATCATTACGATACA
>CAJDYZ010012304.1:0-14082 GCA_903986555.1 Heterotrigona itama
TATATATATATATATATCATTTATCAACAAACCTGCTTCTCAAATAGTATTAAAAAGTTGCTTCTCAAATAGTATTAACAATAATCGAGATATATCGAAACATAAAATTTTAATTTTCTTCTTTTGTGTCAATATTATTGATTGAGCAGAATCCTTTGATAAAGTAGACTATAGATGGGAATATCCAACACAGTGTAGAACAAAAGTTAGCGATATTGACTAATTAGGATAGATCGGACCATTGACTAGTTAGTCAATAATTGGACATTTTACTTGATATAGTTCCTTACTGAAAGATTTTTGATCGTATATGTTTATATGACATCCTTTTTTGACTCAAAATTATGCTAGAAAAAATAGGAACATTTTACTTGATATAGTTCCTTACTGAAAGATTTTTGATCGTATATGTTTATATGACATCCTTTTTTGACTCAAAATTATGCTAGAAATTATGCTAGAAAATATGCTAGAAATTATGCTAGAAAAAATAGGAATACTCTGTATAAATATTTATAAATTCATTACGCAAATCGACGAATCGAATGGTTCGAAAATGGCATTGTTCAAATACAAGTACATTCAATGCATTTCTGACAAATATATCTAAACCTATTTTTATATCAATAAAACATCATGTTTAAATTTAATTAAGTAAAGCTTACTAAAAGTTTAAGTAAAACGTGCAAACATTCGATTGTACTTTTTCACGATATTGTGCGATATTGCAATTTTATATTGTAATATTGCGAAATTATATATATGCGTATAACAATTTCTGTAATTTCAGTTAATAAGTAGCTTTATAATTATTAAAATAAATTGTAAGTTGACCGCTTATTTAATATTATATTATTATACTGGAATTTTGCAATTACTATATAAGTCATAACGACGGTATCAATGGGTTTCTATATGTGGTTTGAAATTGCATGATACAAACATGCAAAATTCCATAATATATCTGGAACGACAGTGTGTCGTTTCGCAGAAACTTTTCGGATATGTGTACAAACACAATTTAAAAAAAAAACACGGTGTATTCAACTTCATCTCTAGAAATATTAGTTTTAATAACCAATCAAATAGGTTATGTTTCCCATTATTACGTCGTGTAAGTATTTCAATAATTAAATTTTATGGTGATTGGATAATATAGTATAATTCTAAGAAAGTTTGTTTCAGCCACATGGAATAAAACACAAGGGTTTAACTGGAATGAAATTTTCACTCTCAAAGCATGAGCTTTGCAGAATTTATCTTTCAAAATTATGCAACGCGAGAGGTTTTAGCACAGCCTCAAGTAATCGTCAACATACTTCTGAGCCCAGAAATTCTGATAAGAATCCTAAAAAACCTGAGTTTGAAATATTGATGTTTAAATTAGGATTATTGTTGGCAACAATAATTTTTTATTACTATTTCCTAACTGTCAGAGAACAGGTAAGTTTATAGACCAATATATAACAGGTAAATTTATAGATTATTTGATACCAATTATCAGTTGAAAGACATTTAATTGCTGAACTATTATTACTTTGTATTAGTTAGAAAATGTGGAGTGGAATGATTTTGTAAACGAACTACTTTTAAAAGGACAAGTTAAAGAAATTAAGATTTATCCAGGTGAAGTGAAAGCTACATTGAGAAGAGGCGCTACATATAAAGGAATGTACGTATTTGGGGACATAACTATTGGTCGTACATCTAACATCAAAAATGTTGAAGAAAGCGTTAGAACAATAGAAAAACACATTGGCATTAGGCTAGGTATGATTATTAAGTATATTTATTAAATATACTTGCTTCTTTTATATTAAAATTCACATAATTTTTAGAGGATGGAATTTCAATTAGATATATGAATGTAAATAATCAGATGGCTCTAACAGAATTATTCATCGTGTTACTATGTATTGCATTCTTTGTTGCACTTTTGCGTAATCCAAAGTTCAAAAATACATTCAACTTTTCCTTTATGAATAAAGCAAAATATACATTAGTGGAACCTTTTTCTGGTAAAGGTGTCCGTTTTAAAGACGTTGCTGGTTTAAAAGAAGCCAAAATAGAAGTTATGGAATTTGTTGATTATCTTAAAAATCCTGAAAGATATACGAAGCTTGGTGCTAAAGTACCAAAAGGTACCAAATTTTTATAATTGAAATGTTTATAGCTTTTTTTAAATATCTTTATCTGCAATCATATAGTTTGTTTCTAGGAGCTTTACTCTTAGGACCGCCTGGTTGTGGTAAAACACTCTTAGCTAAAGCTGTTGCAACTGAATCCAATGTTCCATTTCTATCGATGAATGGATCTGAATTCACTGAAGTAGTAGGTGGATTAGGTGCTGCACGTGTTAGGGATTTATTTGCAGAGGCTAAAAAAAGGTTCAATTTCTTTTCTTATTTTGAGATATAAAATAATACTGTTATTAATGTATTTAAATTTATTTTATGTTATGCTTAAAGAGCGCCTAGCATTATTTATATAGATGAAATTGATGCAATAGGCAAGAAACGAGCAGACTCGTATGTTGAATTCAGTAACAGTGAATCCGAGAGAACATTGAATCAACTTTTAGTAGAAATGGATGGAATGATAGAGGCAAAGGATATTATTATTTTAGCCTCGACAAATAGAGCAGATGTTCTAGATAAAGCTCTATTGAGATGTGGTAGATTTGATAGACATATTTTGATTGATCTCCCTACTTTAGAAGAAAGAAAAGACATTTTTGAATATCATCTTCAGTCATTATCATTGGAAGGTATCCCAAAACAATATGCAAAATATTTAGCTCATCTTACTCCAGGTTTTAGTGGTATGTATGTAATTCTCAATATTAAATTATTTGAATTTTTCTTTTTTTTTTTTAATACTTTTGTTCTGAACAAAATCTTTTTAAAGGAGCAGAAATAGCAAATGTCTGTAATGAGGCTGCATTACATGCAGCAAGTGAGAAAAAGATTAAAATCGATAACAATGATCTCATGTACGCAATCGATAAAGTATTAGGTGGTACAGTAAAAAAATCTAGTACATTGACACTTTCCGAGAAAGAAGTTATTGTTTATCATGAAGCTGGTCATGCAGTAGCAGCATGGATGTTGGAACATGCAAATCCTTTAATTAAAATAACAGTAGTGCCAAGAACAAATAAACGTTTGGGTTTTTCTCAGTATTCTGATTCAAACGTAAAACTTTTAAGTTCGAAACATCTTTTTGAACGTATGTGTGTATTACTAGCTGGTAGAGTTGCAGAAAATATAATGTTTAACAAAATTTCAACTGGTGCGCAAAATGACTTACAAAAGGTAACTGAAATGGCATATCTCCAAGTTCAACAATTTGGAATGAGTCCTTCTATAGGTTTAATTTCTTTTAATAAAGAAATAACAAGTACGGTAAGATATATATATTTATAATTTACAAATGGTAATATGTCGCAGATTTGTAATTTTAATTTAATTTATTATATTTTAATTCAATTAGAAAACTAAAAAACCATATAGCAAGAAACTAGGAAATTTAATGGATGCAGAAGTACGAAGAATAATTGTTGAAGCATATAAAACAACTGAGAAGTTATTACAAGATAATAGAGATAAATTGATAACTGTATGTATGATTATTACATATATAACATCTAAAAAAGTTTTCAAAATTTCTGAAACAGCATTTCAATAATTATCAAAATGTTAAAATTTTATTTTGATTATTTTGATCTGTTTTTGATGAATGTTTAGTATTAATTTATTATAATATAAGAATTACATACTATTTCCTTATATATCTAATAAATTTTTTTCTCTGAATTTATAGTTGGCTGAAGCACTTCTAAAAAAAGAAACCTTAACATATAAGGAAATAGAAGCATTAATCGGACCTCCTCCTTTTGGGAAAAAAGATATTATAGAATTGCAAGAATATAATTCAGGCATAGAATAAATAAACATTGATAATATATATAGCACAGTTTGCAAAATATCTGTATAGTACTAATAACAGTAAAACAAAATGTTTTTATTGTAAATTTTATTATATCAATTTCTGTAATAACAATTCATTTGTGTAACATAATGTAATATTTAACTTTATAAAGAATAAATAATAATAAAAAAGAAACATGGAAAACTTAAAATAAATTACAATATTAACTTCTTAATATAAAAGATTCTTTTTTATTATTTAATATCTTGTTATCTATAGGAAAACATTATTATACTATATAACATAACTATTAGATATAAGACTTATGTCATCAGTAAACAAAGAATAGTGTCATTATTTAAGAAATCAAATGTTTAGAAATTGAATATAAAGAAAGAATAGATATTTAAAGAAATGAATACGAGGGAAATACTTTTATTATGTTTTCACTGTTTACAGTACATTATTTTTTATAAATAATGAAAACAAATATGAAATGTATGTATGTATGTAAAATATTTTCAAAAATCATTAAACATTCAGTTTATTTATAAATTATCAGTAACAAAAAATAGTTTTTCAGTAACAAAAAAAATAAAAGAGAAGAAAAAAAATAACTTTAAGATTATATAGATTTTCAAGAATATCGAAATATTTCTTAAAATATATACAGTAAACTAAACGTATTTTTGTTTTTAATTCCACATTATAGGAACAGTAGATGACTCACATAAATAAAGACACTTTTGATTTATACTTTCAAAGTCTGAGTACTGCTTTAAACACTATATCACAAGTGATGATAATTAAAAGTCACATATGATAAATAAGATCCTTAATAACACCATTAAGTGCACGTTCTAAATGTGTTCCATTCCAATATATCTTTCCACAATGTTCACAAACATAAAAATTTTGTATATTTTGCAGCATTTTTATTGGTACTTTATCAATTTGTATTCTTGTTTTATATTTCGTTAAACATGTGTCAACATTTATAGATTTTGTACTAAGTATCCATGTACGATCGTCATGCTGTAACTCATTTACACGAGTATTATGTTGTAAATCATTATTTGAATTTGTTGCTACATTTGAGTGATATGTAGTGTCTACACAATCTGATGAATTTGAAGTAATACTATAATTATTTTTACGTGTTATTTTGACATAGCTGAAAAATTATAAAAGTTTGTTAACGTTATTGTTAATATTTAATGTATAGTTTTAAGAAGAAAATATATCTAATGAACCTTTTTAAAAGTTTATCCATTAATAATTTTGGAACTTTTGCGAATTCGTCACTGTTACAGTCCTGGCATCGACTAAATATGTCTCTTTCTGTAACTCTAATTTTGAAATAGTTTAATACCTCTCGTAACTGATCATTGGGAGTATCGTTCAATACTAGATAACAATCTTCAGATGGAATATATTGTAAAAACTACACAATATAATTAAAATAATTAATAATTGATATGATTTAAACATCATTTAAGACTATTAATTAAGACCTACTCTTAAATATCCTTTATTACGAGTCAAAAGCACTCTTTTTTCGCGCATTGCTAGTTGAGCAGATCGTTCTCCTTCCTGATCAAATGTAAAATGAGCGCAATCGCATCCACACATTCGCAATTTGTTTGTCAATCCACCTAACATTGAATCACAAACTACACGCCACTGATGCGCTGGTATGAATTTATATTTAACTACTTGGGAATTTTTTTGTGTTTGACTTTCATAATTTGCTTGTTTTACATTTTTTGGCATATTTGCATAATGTAATTTATTGAAATCCGTGGACCTTGGCTTATCAAAAGATTGATAAATTTGATAATTTGGTTTCTGAGAATTACATTTTATTCTTTCTTGTTCCGAATATCTTTGAAAATTTTGTTGTTTATCATAACTGATATTCTTTTTAACGAAATAGTGCTGTAATGAAATATGTAGAACCCTAAAGGATAAATAGATTATTCATTAAACAAAAGTTTACCTTTTGTGCAGGCTTTCTTATATTTTTTTCTGGGGATTGATATGGGATATGTTGCACTTCCAAACACACATCATAAAATGGTATGCCCAAATGTTCACACTGGATTTCCAATGCTGTATATATTTCTAGTAAACAATATGCATCTAATGCTGTAAGATAATTAGTATATAATATAAAATATATTATAAAAAAAGAATAGTAATAGAATCACAAACCAGCATATATTATTTGACTTTCTCTTAATGGTCTTTGCTCCCAATTAGAAAATTGATCAGATTTATTTAGTTTTCGCCCAAGACAAAGCTCTACAAGTTTACTCAAATTTTTTTTGGTGAACTGTTCATTGCTTTCATGTGGAAAAACAAATTTGTAATCTTCCACCAATTTTTTCCATAAATTTACAATATCTAGATAAGCTTGTCCGTGTGTTTTTATTTTTGATAATGCAGCCAAACTATTGCGGATAACTGTCATATCTTGTGCTATTCCAAATCCTGGAATATACATGAATAAAAATAATATACAGAATAACAACTCATTAATTAAAAGAATTTTACTTTACCGAGTTTTAAAATATTCTTGTTTTCAAAGAGGTCTGAGGCTAATTCAGCCCATAATTCTGTTAGCTTGTTTCCCATTGTAGTTACATCTAAGATGTATACATTAACTTTGGTAGCTATTTGTATTAAAGCTAATTCTGTTTGTTTTGTACCTAATAATTATAATAAATTGTATAATTATATTTTATTGAATTATATTGATATTATTGATATTAAAATTGAATTATTAAATTAAAATATTACCAAAACATGGTTTCCATTCTGAATCAATACCAACAATAAAAACATTTACTAATCCATTATCAAGAAACTCCCTAAAACTATCAAAATCATTTACTACTTTAATAGAATCTCTTGATAATTTCAATTCATGGTAATTTACGAGATCATTGTCAATTTCCCAATCGTTTATCTTGCTAGTTGAAGCGCCTTCATTTACAGCTGCACAATAAAATTGTATAAATAATTGAAACAATAATATTAAAAAGAGTTATTACCTTCATATTCATTTTGTTCCTTTCCTTCATATAAGATTGCCCGTGGCCATTTTTCTCGAGGCACATCAAATTTTTTAGCCCAGTATAAAGCTTCAGCTGTGTCTTTGACATTAATTATCATTCTTATAATAGCAAGTTGCAATGTATGATCATTTCCTACTGCATCTTGCACCATTTCTCTCCAACTAGCAATACCTTAATTTAGAAAAAATTGATATTTGTTTCACATTACTGTGTGGTTTATATTATTTAAGGCATCAACATACTTAAACTAGATTCCACATAACGTTTATGTACGAGGAATTGTAAAACACCTTCGCATCTCTTTTTATTTAAATTTGAACAAAGTTCTGGTGGAAGATTATATAATTTGATAAGACGAGCTATTAATTTAGTCATTGGCTTAGTATTTATTATTGGCATCTTTACATCCGGTATGTTATTTTTTCTATAATATATTAAAAACATCATTATGTTTAACATTCATTCATTAATCAATTATTGAAAACTTACGTAATTATTTCATTTAAAAAGGTATGCATGCTATTATCAGGTGCAATTAGATTATCCAAATACAAGACTAAGGTTTTCTGCAAAATAGGACAATTTCCTAAAAATTCTTCAACAACTGTTAACTTATTTTGTAGAATAAGTGGTAGCAGTAAAGTTTCTGGATTTGGAAATTGATCTTGCAATTGCAATATAACTGCATATTGTGCTGCTTCTTTGTATTTTTTTTCTTTAATGATTTCCTATAAAAATGTAGATTTTATTACACAATTTAAAAGCTGATTGTTGAAATGTCTATATTGTAATATTAAATAATACCTTTATTATGTTAAAAAATTCTTCTTTGTGATCTATGAATTCATACGTAGTCGCAACCATTTTAATAAATTCAATATTATTTTGTTGAATGACTAATCGAAATGTTGCTAACTTTAAATCTAGATCTAAGAAATGTTTGTATATCGAGTTCTTTGATTTTAACCAGTTTGCAAATTCTTCTATGACTGTAATCCATAAAAATAGATTAATATGTTTAGTATCAAAGTATCTTTATAATAATTTGTACAACAGCATCTGTATAAAAATATCAACATAAAAGCTGTGTACTTGAAAAATTTTAATATTATCTTGCTAATAATCCAATTTGTATATTTGAATACGCTCAATAAATATAATTCAATTACATTTATGTTATGTACAAATATTATTTATAAACTAAACCTGTAAATGCCAACGATGAATTCTTTTTTATATGTTTAAAGTCTGAAGTATTCACTAATAATCGGATTGTGCTTAAATACGGATCAGGTGCACTTTCAAAATACTCAATCAGCGTGTTGTTTACAATATCACCCTTTTTCCCTAGTAAAAATTCATAATTAACAATTGATATTATGAAGATAAATAAACAATTACTAACAATTTATATTGTGAAGGTAAATAAACAATTACTAACAACTGATATTGTGAGAATAAATAAACAATTACTAACAATTGATATTGTGAAGATAAATAAACAATTGTTAATAATTTTATTGTATAATACAATAGATACTTACATATTTGCCATATTTGTTCCAAAGATTTGAGCCATTCTTTTGTAGCTTCGTCAATACTTGAGAAGAATGTTAAATTCTTCTCATTTTTCATATATGAAAGATTCGTAAATGATGATAGATCATCATTTTTTTCAAATTCGTTTGACATTGCTTGTATTGCTATATATTAACAATATATTGACGAAAGTAACAAGACTAAAGTGTTCAAAATAAGTTAAAAAAAATAATTGAATCGATACGTTTCGTCACTGTTTTGCATGGAGTATCTTTTATTGTCATGTATTTTTTCAATTACAATTTGACAGAAAGAATCTTATCCGGTAAAATAGTTTAGTATAAAGTGGAAAGACACGTTTCTCAACTTCTCGATAGTTACATATATACGTGAAACAAAGTGATAACTTTAAAATTCCCTATAGTACAGTCCAATCTGTCCATAATTATGTATTGAACAGATTTTAATATAATTGTTTCTTCTGTATTTTTTTGAATGTCTTTTCTACAATTCCAACTAGATTTAGCTTTATCATTAAATTATAAGTGATATATGAAACAGTTTCGCAAATATTTTCTCTATTAAGACAGCTATTGTAAAGAATCTAAAATTCATTGTTTTGGAACACACGATTGATGTCATCTTTATTTTGTTTATGATCAATCATCGTTTATTATATCACTGAAGTTCATGCGAGAGATTGTAATGATATGTAACAAAAATTTCGTGCTCTCTAATGACGAATTGAATTTCATTGAAATTGAAGCTTATTTGTTCACTGACTGTTTCAAATATGAGGAAACGTAACCTGCCAAAAAATTGGGTTGTACGAAGTTCAAAGTCACATCCTGATAAAATATATTATTTTAACGTCAAAACAAACCAATCATCTTGGGAGATGCCGACGAATGATCGAACAGAACAAGTATTGTATTTCTTTTTTTCATTGAATATTTACTAATGTGCATTTATAATTAATAATTTTTTAGATAGTAATTGTAATAATTAAAGTAGATTATAAATAAAATTTGCCAGAAACAAAGATTCTTCAAAAAAAATATTATTACTGTTTAGGTTGAAAAAAAATCAGTCCAATCTTCTAAAAAATGTAAACAGTCACATAACATGAAATCACAAAAGGATGACGATAATCAAGTACAATCAACTGCTTCAGAGCATATTGTGCCTGAAAAAGAAACCTCACAAAGAAAGATACTTGTTGCTAAGCGTAAACAAACGCAAAACAAAGTCAATGAGGAAAAAGAAACGCCACAGATGAAAGCGATTCGTGAAAAGATATTGAAGAGAAAAGAAGAAACTGCTCTTAAAGTTTCTAAGAATTATAAATTAACTAAGGATGTTTCAAGTTCTTTATCTTCAAAGATTAATAAAATTAATTCATCGGCGCAGAAAGCTAATATTTACACAGATTCTAGAACATCCTGTACACCGCAAATGCAGATATTGTTAGAAAAAATGCAGGAAAAGGTATCAAAAAGTCCTATAACAAAAAAAACAGAGGAAGATAGAAACAATAATCAAGAAAAGTCAATTAAAACACGATTAAGAAATCAAACTGTATCTAAGCAAAAAACTGTTTCTTCGGATAGCACAAGTCAGAAAGAAGTAAAAAAGAGTCCAAAAGTTGGTTAGTACATTAAAGAAATTATGCTATATTATCTTTTGCAATTTTTCTTATTTATATAATTAGAAAATTGAAACTAAGAAACACTAACATAGGTTATGTAATAATAGAAAAAAATTTGGCAGGCAAAAGGAAGAATAATGAACATGATCCAGAAGATATTCTTAGAGTGCAAAGCCGAAAATCTATGAAGAAAAATTTAGCAAAAGATCGTATGGAAAAACTGAGAGAAAACCTAAAAACAGTATATGATGATGATAATTTAAATAATAATATTTTTACAAACGATACATGTATGTATTATAACATTATTTTCATTATTACAAACTACTAGTTTATCTTTTAATTTTTTGGATAATTATAGCTATGCCATGCATTTACAAAAATGCAGAGGTTAGACTGGTGCGTTTGAAGGAGAGACTTGCGAATAATAAGATTTCTACCGATAAAAATGTATGTACTGATAAACTAGAGGAAACAACAAAAGTATTGATAGATCCAGTAACGACTGTAGATGATTTAATAAAGCGGGCCAATGATGATTCTTTGTATGAAGAAATGGATTGGGAACCATTGGAAGATGAAAAAATCACGTTTGAGGTGATGTGAAGTATTATTATACATACTTTCTTTTACTAATCATATGTAGATGATTATAATAAATAATAGATATATAAATATAAATGAGGTATGACATGTTATTTAGGTTCAAGCTGTTAGAACAAGACTTTGTACAGAAAATAATGTGAATACATCCTGCAACATACCTAGTTTGAAATATCCTTTGATAGCAGAACAACAAGAAAAAAAGCACGTGTACATTGTTGTTGATACAAACGTATTTTTATCAAATATTGATGCTGTTGAATTGGCAAGAGAAACTATTTTTAAAACTTATGATCATTCAGTAATTGTAGTACCATGGACTGTTATACGTGTGAGTTTTTGTATCTTTTATTTATTTTATTACTTATTTGTAACATTCGCAAATGTTACAGGAACTTGATTATATTAAAGATGATAATGGCAAATCAAAATCAAAATCATTATGTTTCAAAGCCAGAAAAGCTATAAATTATATCAATAAACTTTTCTCTTCTAAACAATCACGCGTAATTGGTCAAACACCAGAAGATGTTACAAAAAATAAAGAAAAATTTTCTGTTGATTGCCCAGATGATGAAATTCTACAGACTTGTTTACAAATTCGTGATTTAGGAAAGTCAGCGGTAAGTTATGTATAATATACTTTTATTAAAACTAGATTTCAAATATGACTCTAAATATTTGTTCTTTATTATACAGGTTTTATTATCATATGATGTCAACCTTTGCAATAAAGCAATGATTCATGATATTGTAACGCTTGGAAGAAATGATCCCATTGAAAAAATCGACTATCTTAATGCCACTAATATGAATCAATCATTGTCTGTTTCTAATGATGGAGATCAAGAAAGGTTCAGTCAAAGTTCAACAATTTTATCTGAGGAATTACAATTGTCAAATGAAATATATGAGGACATAAAAAGTATTATAAGAGACTTTTTAACAGTGGTAAACATAAACAAGATATATGTTGTAATTACGTAATATAAAAAAGATATATACGTGAGAATTGATGGCAGTTTTTTTACAGGTAGTCAGTAAAGAAATGTATGCATTATATGGAGCATCTTGGGAAAAATATGTTATTCTAAAACCACCTTGGACAACTGTGACTGTTTTACAGTGTGCTGTAAAACATTGGATAGCTGCTGTAAGTGAATCATTTAGGAGAGAAGCAGAAGTTATTTTGAAAGAACTCTTGCAGATATTTAAAGATAAATCTGGTAATTTTGTTAATTTTATTTTAGCAAGAAGTAGTTTTTTTTTATAATTATTATTAATATTCAAACATATTTCTTTGTTCAGATCAAAAAACTTTGAAGGAAGATAGTTACATTTTGGATAAGTGTAATGATTTGATACAAATGATTAATGTAGATAAACACAGAGCTTTAGTATTACGAATTTCTCAAAAAATTGATGTAATTGTTTTCATAATTTCTTCTATTAATATTACGTTAAAATATTTTGAAATAATTTGTATTTATAATACTGTTATTTTCTAGGAGTTAAAAGATAAATGTCGTAGATATGAATGTCAAATAAATGATTATAAATTATGCAATGCAATCGGAGTTGAAAACAATATTGAGGAACAAGAACGTAGGGCACAAAAAGCTTTTCAGTATTTTGAAGCAGCATATATCTTTGCTCGCGATATGGCGTAAGTTTCATAATTAATTTGTTTATAGTGTGTTATTAATAGTGTGTTCTGTTTATTTATGTTATTAAACAGTGGTATGGCAGCTGAAGCGATAGGGATGCCTTGTAGTTTTCATTACAACATTCCTAATCCAATTCCGACTATGTGCTTTGTAAAACAAATACAACCAGAACTAGCAACGAACGTGAATAAATTATTATGCAATCTAAGCGCGTAAGTTGTTTATTATTGAATTACTTAATAACTATTTTATATGTTATATTGTAATAGCTATATTTTATTGCAGTGTTATGGAACAAGCCAGAAATTCTTCTGTAGACTATCGAACATTGATAAATTTATATCAGATACTAACAGTGTTCTTACCTGAAACTGCATCAATGACATTGAAATTGATTGATATTGATATAGAGCCTCTTGATGTATATTGTTGTGTAAAGCGAAAGGAAGATGTACTGAATAGAGGTTTACGCCAGCTCCAGGAACTTAGTACCCATTTTTGCAGATTAGCAAGCCATCAGTGTACATAGATAGATATGTATACATATATATATCTAATATATAAATGTATATTGACCAAAATTCTTTTGAACTCAGTTATATACATTTTTCATAATGTTGAATAATACTTTAGATGTTACACATGTAACATAATATCATTTGTATGATGAATCTTTTTTTTTACAGAAAATATTAACATCTTAAATATTTTTATTAACAGTTCTGTATAATACAAGAAGTAACTTTTGGAAAATGTGAAAAATAAAAATGCACAGCCAGAATAATAGTAAATATTGAATAATGTTCCCTGGCAATATTTAGTAAAATAATTTAACAATGCTCAAGCGATCGAGCATTACTCTTTTAAAACTAATTTCTGTATAGTTTTGGAAATCCTTCTAAAGGTGGTTGCAACCAGTTTTCTTTCGAATAAGAGGTGTGCTGCGTCTCGATTACGTGAAATGTGTAAGCATGCCTCGATTTGTCGTTTTTATTTGGGTATGAGAAATGTACCACTTGTCCGTGGATGAGAATGCAGGTTCCTTTACTAACTGGTACTGGTCGAAAATTACTAAGTTGATAACAAGGTGCAGCTCTGTCGTAAATCAACAGTTCCTTGGAATCTGGATCTTTGTTTCTTACGTAACGTCGATGAACGCCACTTTTATGAGAACCTGGCGCGATCCATAGGCATCCATTTTCTTGAGTAGCGTCTTCCAAAGCGATCCAGAAACCAATTAGCTTCACTGGGTCGGTGTACAAATATGTTGCATCTTGGTGCATCATTACTATTGTAAAATCGATATATATTCAATTAGCGAAGAAATAAATTAATTTATTTAACGCTATTTTTAAGTTTACAAGTTAATTCATTTCTTTTTACCTTCCGATCCGATTCCTGGATTTTTGTAAATATACATCGACTGACAAACGGCCGGTTCTTCATAATCCAATTGGAAAGCTGCTTCTTTAACTCTTTCATCGAAAGTATACTTCTTGAATGTAGGGTGAAGCCAATGAAGGGCGTGACCTACCTATAATTTTATCAGAAAGAACGTGATATTTATATAAGTAATTGCTGTAGATGGTTATTCTTTTTTTTTTTTTTTTTTTTT
>CAJDYZ010012309.1:1723-12008 GCA_903986555.1 Heterotrigona itama
AATATAATGTATTACAAATCTTTTACACTTATGTAAGTATTCATTGATGAGTTATCAGATTGATTTATTTGCAAATTAAGCATATTTTTATTTAAAAGTTATAATCATAATGGACAAAGTTATGCCTTCCATTTAATATTTGATTAATTTTACTATCAGAATCTTACTGAATTTTTGTATGAACAGTTTAATAATATACATTGATAGTACAGTAGCTCAATGATAAAATATGATAAACATTACAACAGAACTATAGTACATTTTAAGATTAAATTCAATGACCATTTTTATCATCATCATCTTTAATATTACATTCTTGCGTTTCTTCAGTATGAGGCCAAGTTGAGACTCTACCTGGTAACATGACTCCATCTAGTTTCAAATCAACACAATCTTCCATTGTCATCTCTGAGAATGGTATCATGTTGTTTATGTCATTAATAATTTTATGTATCTCTTTGATTTCCTCATTCTTCTTTTGAATGAAATCTTCTATATCCTTAGCCTGTAATATATTTAACAATATTTGTAAAATATAATTTTAAAATATAAAATATTTATAAAATTTAATTTTATAAAGAAAAATAAAAATAAATATGTTATTACAGCTTGTTGTTTTTCCTTCTCAATCTCTGCTGTATAATTATCTGGTGGATATGGTATTGATAGTGATTCGTATTCCTTTTGAAACTTATCCACTAAACCCGGAGTCGTAACAACTCTCTTATAATATACCCAATCAATTTTTGGTAGAGCTTCTGGATTTGCCATCATACTATAAAATATAAATATTTTTAATGCAAATGAAATAGTTCATTGACGTAAAGTGATTATTTTAAATAACATATCTTTTTCTTTATTATTCTTAGATTATTTTTTTAACAAGTTATTATCTTAACCTTTGAGGAATGACACTTAACACTAACAATTTTTTAACATATAAATTATTTTCATATACTTTCATAAATGATATTAATAATAATAATTATATATTGTGTATATTAATAGGTTTAACAATTTTTATAACCTTAAATGATGACAGTAAATGATCACATGTTGATATCAATTATAAATTATGAAATTTAGTACTATTAAAATAACCTCTGACAGAAATTGCACAGCAATCACTACAGTACTAAGACATCATCCCTTGAGGGTTAATATGCTTATCGCTATTTTGAAATTAGTACGAACAAGGTTATGTATGACATTTTACTCACATAAAATTTAACTACAATTAAGTAAAAGAAAACTATTTTTGCAAAAGTCCGTAAAAGAGGAACAATGTATTTTTTGTAAATCATTCGATTATTATTTTAACATACAGATTTAATACATACATATGAAAAATATTATATAACGGGATAAATGATCAAATAATGGGTTAATTTTACGGATTTTACTAACCGTTGTAAATATTTATCAGAATTAGATTTAAAAGCATTGTAAGCAGCTTTTTCAGCTTCCGGAACTCGCTCAGCAAGAGCAGCCCAATTTATCGCTTTAATTGCTTGTCGTGACATTTTTTTATGATGATTTCTTCGATTCGAACGTAATGCACTCTTCGCACTTGCGAATCCCGAACAAATAGTATAGAATATATTCTTTTAGCGGTATCGATCAATCGAATTTCTACATATCAAAACGAGATATCGATTGCAGACTAATCGATATAAATTTTCGATTCAGAAGCATTACCCTAGTCGATATTTATCCATTGTAAATTCAAGTATTAGATAATTGCGAGATATCGTGATAAGTAATTACGAACAATTAGGATTTTTTTTAATATATGAAAATAATAAGCTGTACAGAGAGATGTATACCACAAATACACAAGGGAAGCATCACTTCGAAAAAGTTGTTTGTTTATTGAACCAAAAACGAGTAAATTGAATTATTTATAAAATATCTACAATATACATATATATGTAGTTCCTATTATATTAGTATGAATCTTGAAATACCAATTGCTTATCGTACGCGCAACAACATACAAGTTGCCTTCAAATTGTTCATGGTCAATCGTAACCTTTACAATTGCAATTACGAAATAGAACAAATACAAAATTAATGAGAAAGAAACTTGTATTACACACTGTAAAATGAAAGAGAAAAAAGCGGTTAATTAATAATAGCATACTCGTCGTATAAATGACGAACAATTACATACAGACGAGACGTGAGTTTATTCGCATTGTCTGTATGCGTGCTGTGTATAAATTCGTACCCATCCAATGCAGGAGTATATGCGATCGTGCACGTATATTCATATACGTGCGTTCTCCTCGGCATACATCGACGCACCTAAGTTGTATAGTGATGAAGCGCGAACGACAGGATCGATAAAAGAGGAAGATCGTGGTCACGGGGTACACAGGCTACGAAGAAGGAAAGTAGAATAACGAAGTAATAGAGAGAGAGTGAAATAGAGATTTGGCGAGTGTGAGTGGATGGGAGACTGCCGGGGTTGTGACTAGGGTACGCGGAGAGGGCGGAGTGGGCGGCAATGATCAGGCGGTGGGCATAAAGAGGATAGGATAATATCGGTGCGCGACCTCCGCGGTAGCTTCAAGTTCGCCGCTTTAATACCGGCAGATCTACGATGTAGTTATGCCGAAGAAAAGTACTAGGCATGTGAGAGAGCCGGAGTTAACGAGAAGTTCTTATCATAAAAGCAATAATCTCGAAGCAACAGCAGAACCGAAAACGAAACACTTTCTGAGCGTTCGGATTGGTCTTACCAACGGTAAACGTTGGCTTTCTCTTAAAAAACGCTTAGGTCTGTCAACGGATGAAGATGTTGCAGTCTATTTGCTGGATCTTGCCGAATCTGTCTCCAGGTAGGATTCCAATACATGCTTGTGTCGGATTAAATAGCACTTCTTTCTCAGTTTCAATTGTAATCTATTTAGACCAACGTTGTCGAATATTCTGTTTGTGCCATCGAAGACTATATTAATCAATACTTAAACGTACATGTCACTCAAAAGCGGGACTTCCCCTCTATCGTGTCCAAATTTTCCCTCAAATCGCCATCTTGTAGGGTTGATGTCACAGGGGTGGAAACAATCGATAATTTTTTTATTCGTCAAAAGTATAGTTGTCAATTTTATCGATTTCACTGATTTTCATTGATTTTGATTTTGAGAACACGGATCGATACGGAAGAAATGTCTATTTTATTTAACTCCGAATACGAAATATATTCAGGTAAATCAATTTCCATGTAATATTTATAAAAGTATTAAGAATCATTGTTCCCCCTTTTTTTTTATATTTTTAAAGACTGATGATTTATACTGTGATTTTGATTTAACCTCTTTGTATCTATACTGTATACAGTGCATTCAACAATGTGTTTTTGTTTAATAGACACAACATTAAGTGCAATGGAGAAGAGGAAAAGGAAACGGGTCAAGAGAAAAAGAGCAAAACAGAACCGATGCAAACTGAAGATTTGATAGAGGATACAAGGGAATTTGTTCGTCGAAGCTTAAGAAAACAAAACAGTAGCACAGTTGCAGAATCTGAAACACTTGCTGCTGAGGTAACACAAACCAAGTTATCTAATGATGCTGATGTACATGTTCGACGTACTTCAAGATCTAAACATCATAAAAATAAAGCTAAGCATCATAAAGATAAACGGAAAAGGAAAAGGCGTTTTAAAACTGAAAATATTGTTTCACTACTAGAATCTGTTAAACGATCTTCTAGTGATATTACATCAGGAGATGAGGAACAAACTTCCTTTAAAAAAGACAACTCTAAATCAGCCAGTGAAGTAGAGTTGAAGTCGAATTTAAAAAACAGTCTTCGTATTAGTACGAAGACAGTTGAATCTGTTAAGTCAAAGACTGAACATGTAGATAGCATAGAATTTATAGAAAATGTAAATATTAATAAAAATGTACTTTATCATGACATTGAAGATGTTGATATGGAAAGAATTATGATGGTTAGTGACAAAAATGAGCAGTCAAGATCTAATTGTTTAACAATATTATCAGATGCTAAGAGTATCAGTGAAAGTATGGTAGAACAAATCTCGAATGCAACAGATTTAACATCTACCATGACTTCTCACCTAGTGCAACCTAGTGAGACAAATGATGATAAGAACAGTCCAAATAATATACAATATATTGATACAAATTCTAACTGTTCAAATATCAATGTAAATATAAATCAAGAAATAGAAGATCGAAAATTAAAAAAGAAACGAAAACGGTTGAAATATGATGCTGAGGAGAATGATGATGAAAATGCAAAAGAAGATTCATCTGAAGACATTGTAGATGATTTCATACATAAACATAGAAGAAAAAGGCACAAACATACTAATGAGCATAAAAATCGTAAACATCATGATGTACGGAAAGCACCGCAGGATGGAATAATTGTGCAAGAAGATAAAAATACTTGTTCTACAATAAATGATACAACTTCAATTACAATTGAAAAGCTTCAAAATGAAACAAACGTTGAGAACCTAATATCTGAGCCTCAGAGATTAGCTATTAAAATAAAGCTTTGCCAGGAATGTAATAATCGTCACTTGCAGGATGCATGTCCACTAATAACACCTCTGTATGCTATCTCAGATTCTATATCATATGAAAGTTGGTTAAATAAATACAAAGAAAATACAGAAGTTTTAAAGGCCACAAAATCAGATGATCCTATGTCTGAAGGATATGGGAAAATAACAGAAGATAATGAGTCAGATGATGAATGCTTACTAACTGAACAATGTAAAACAAAAATGAAAACTCAGAAGGAGGAAAAACAATTAACTGTAGACATAGATCGACCATTGTATGCTAGGGACTCTTTGCCTGAATGTTTTGAGTTGAAAATCACCAATTCAGAACATGGACTTGGAATATATGCAAAAAGTTCTGTTCCAATGCATGTTAAATTGGGTCCTCTTATTGGACAACCAGTTAGGGAAATGGATATTCCTGATGATTTTGCCATGAGACACATTTGGGAGGTAAAATCAATGCAATATTTTTTGTTTTTGTATGTATAAACTACATTTATGTTAATTAATTAATGAATTACCTGTCAAGCGTTTGAATAATAAAACAATTTTCTTTCTCTTTCCTCTTTTTTTTTAGATAGATAATGATGGTAAAACTTCTTATATAAGCACCACTAATCCACTAAAAAGTAATTGGATCCGTTATATTAGACCTGCTGAAACAAAAGAGGAAAGAAGTGTAGCTGTAATAACAAAACAGGGAGAACTGCATCTTGTTACTACACAGAATATTGTGTCAGGAATGGAACTGACTTATTGGGCAGACTCTCAATCTTCTGCATGGACACGAAAGAATAAAGTAGACAAGACAAGTATAGTATCATGTTTTCAAAATATAAATTAATTAAAAGTCAATATTATATTATTTCTTTAAGTTCATGTTTTGACTTTATATTTCTAGATTGTGGAGGGTGTAATTTGAATTTTGCCCATTCAATATATTATCGGTTACATTGCTGTATCTTTCATGATACTAACTATAGTTTAACTATAAGGAAATATCATTGTAAGGTAGACAACATTAAATTATATTTTATATCAACATTTTTTACATGCTTTATTTTTGAACGGGTGAATATATGTATCTATTTCATATTTTTAGGTATGTGGAGCTGCTGTCTTAGGTAAGGATAATATTATGAAACATGCAGCGGAATTACATGGAGGTCGAGGTGCATATCAGTGTCAATATTGCAAAAAATTCTTTTTACGTTTGAATTATCTTGAGATGCATCGTACGTATGGATGCGCACAAAATCCACAACGTTCAAGACCATTGTGTGATTTTTGTGGCCGTAAATTTTGTCAGCCACAAAAATTAAAAGTGCACATCAAACGAATGCATAGTGGTAAGTATTTATGTAATAGTTAAGTCTGTTAATAGAATTTGTTTCTAATTTAAATTAATGTTTAGATATGTCTGAGGTGCTCAGAGAGTTTCAGTGTAAATTATGCTTGAAACTTTTGGGATCTCGTGCTGCTCTTCAACGTCATATGAAAGAAGTTCACCATAAAGATGTAGTTGGTGCCGCAACTTGCGATCGATGTGGAAAAATGTTCCAAAATAAGAGTAATCTCAAAATACATATGTTGACACATAGTGGAGTAAAACCGTTCAAGTAGGATTGCATATTTCTGTAGATAATTAATTTTACATTTTTAAAGTAAATGTAATAGTAAATGTCCGTTAAATTACAGATGCAAAGAAAATAGTTGTAAAGCAGCTTTTACGACTAAACAGTGTTTACAATTTCATTACAAAAAAGTACATGGTCTTACAGAAGAAATGATGCCAAAAATCGAAAGATCTGTTGCTTATACTTTCGACGCATATAGCGGCGGACTTGTTGAAGATGTTGGCCGTGGAAAAACACCTCGACCTAGTAGAAAAACCTCTCAGGTTTGTTCTTCATCAATATTGTTTATATACGTTCACAGGATGAAACAGTTTAAATTCAATATTTTATTTATAATTTAAAATTTCAGAATGAAAATGATAATAAAATATCCGTGAATAGCCCCAAAAATGAGTTGAAGATTGAAACGCCAAGTATTTCTACACATTCAAGCATAATCGAGTTCGGTACAAGTCCTACATCCAAGTATAAAATTGAGCATAATTCCCGAATTACATCATCGTCGCTTCCGATGAGTGCGTCAATGCCAAGTGGTCTTGAATCGACAGTAGAAAGCGTTCGCACAGAAACAGATTTATATAGTACTTCCAGATTACAAAGTAAAGGAAGCAAAAAATGGCTTGGTGAATTCAATTCTCCAATTTCTTCAGATGTAACAGTAGTATCTAATACTATTTCTCATTTATCAACAAATGTCGTTACCGGAAATACTTACGAGTTTGAGGATACTCGAAAAGAAATTGACGAGAAAATATCAACAAACAATAATAGAACGCAAGACATTATGGAAAATACCAAACTAGGACTTAGTGTCTATAGAAGAACTGAAAGCGCGAATGCTAGCTTATTAGTTGAAGCTGCTCTTGATGCTGCTGAACGGGATATAGGGGCAGTAACTAGTCCAATATTGGATGATAACGATCGTGACACAAATCTTTACTCAATATCCAGTCAGTTGCAATCTCCATTACCTCAGAGATCACCGAACCATTTAGATTCCTATATACAACAACAAGAGGAACTGATATCTCCCGCACCTACGCCAGATAGCCGAAATACACCACCCACGCATTTGCATGTCGATTATCAACTGCATCGACCCGTTGATTACATCGGTACATCAAGAACGCATAACATCGAACAATATTTACACCATGAAGAAATACCACGTGTTGCTTCGCCTAACGGTTACATACATATTCAACAAGAAGATTTAGTATCACCTTCAGGAACACCAAATCCTAGATATCAAGATGTACACCATCATCATCATCACCATCATCACCATCATCATCATCAGGTATCTCAGGATAATTTGTCTAGTGATGAAGGCGATTCAGTTGCACAAAATCTCAGTCTTTCCGTGAAAGAGAAGACAATGCAGTTAGATCTTTCAACATCATACAAATATGATTCTCTCGACCAAGAGTTTGCTAGAGAAAGAACTAGTTTCGAGCCTCTTGTTCTGAATGGAGAACTTCAGGGTTTGGATATGTCTGCTAGAGGATTTCATCATAGTTTTGGTGTACAGATACAAAATGCAAGGTATCATCATCATCATTTATACGAAATTGCAGAAAGACAAAGTGTCGATCTTAGCAGGACTGGAAGCTACTCGATATCACCTACTCCACTTTCAGTACCTTCTCAAGTATCATCTGGTTCTTCAGTGACTGTAATTCCTCCACCGCCACCGCTTCCACCGCCACCACCACCACCTCCGCCTCCTCCTCCACCGCCGCCACCACTTCCTTCAGCTCCTCCTCCTCCACCACCACCTCCGCCACCGCCACCACCTGCACCACCTCCTCCACCTTATCCTCACAGTAATGTTTTAAGGGTTGTAAGTTTAGATCTTACTCCTGGTGGACGACACACGGTAGATCTCACTCTTTCAAGACCACATCATTTGCATGGATCCGGTGCTCGTGTAATAACAAGTTCTCAACCTGCAGGTTCCGGCAATCCACATATCGTACCTGACGCGGTCAATGGACGAATTTTATCTTCTCCTCCTCCACCGCCTTCTTTGTCAGGATATAATCCAAGTTATCCTGTAAGCCCTACTCCGTATCATCCACCAAGACCAGGATACCATCATTATTCCAGTTATTATTAACTAACATAGATAATTTCAGTACCTTTATCCTTATATTTTAAAATACCCACCGAGTAACTTTTCTAATATAATTTTTGCTATAAAAATAATCGTAAATAATCAAAGAATATGACTATGGTCTATATCACTGATGGTGTGAATGTTCATACATATTGGGTTGAACGGAGAATTTGCTGCGTTTTTGAATCGCTGATGAAAAACGGATTGCTTTCCATTATAAAGTAAAGAAAAGAAATTACTGAGAAAATTCTCAATTCGACTACAAAAACAGAACGAACTTTTCGTCCGATCCAATAGTATTAAAACTGTCTTTTTCCTTCGTTTTCTCTATTTAGAAGTTCAAGACCATGAGCTAGTCGAAGCGAAATTCTTTTATACATTAACTTGTACATTAAATTAAATAACGAACAACGGAGACCAATTGCGGAATGTCGAAACTTGGTTTGGTCTTTCTTGCACACATATGATAATGCAAAGTCAACGTTAGACACAGTAAAAATTTCTAGAACTTTACCATTCGAATTAAAGTACAACTCTGAAACAGAGATGCGCACAAATATGATAAAATCAGTTATGTTAGATATCGTCTAGTTTTCGAGTGGTTTAATGCACATGGTTGGATTAGTCAACCGGTCGAACGTGTGAGTGTCACAAAAATATATAGTAAAAAAGTGACGTGTATCTATTATTTTTGGAGTGAACTTTATTTTTTTAAACTATTTATGAACAAAATTGTAGAAATTCGTTCTGCGATTAGAAGTACAATGCATGATTAGAAAAAAAGATTGTTTTCTCAATTGTGTAGTTGCCAGAATCGTACATTTATAGTACGCATGTTCTTTTATATATAATCATGTAAAACTTGAATATAGTAATCATACTTTTAGTTAACGGGTGATAAATTTTTTCGATCGTAAGTGATACTTCTCGTGAAATGTTACTTAACTTTTAATATATATGTATATTCTTCTACTTCTTGTTCGTCAACAAGAAAGTACTCGTAAGATGTAACGGTAGTTGCCATAAATTTTTGCAACAGTATTTTTCGGATAATTAGTCAACGGCGTCGTCTCTTCTACACGTCGTCCTTGTTTTCAAATTTAGATTAAGAATTCATAGTCAGGTTGTTGTAATAAGATAAAGAAACAGTAATGGAATGAACGGATGAATGAGAAGCTGCGATATTATTAATGCGCGTGGAAATTTTTACCTCTCGACAAATATTGTGAATCGTGATTTCGATCATTTACGACAAATCACAATCCGCGAAATAAATCAATCAAGTTGCCTAACGATAGTTATAAGTGTATTTATATGCGGTGATAATGAAACTTACATTTTCTTAAACGTTTCATTTTTATTCTAGTCATATTATACATTTGTATTAAAGTAATATTATTATCATATCCTGGACATTCGAAATGTCAGTACCGTGGAAATTGCAACGATTATTTCATTTGCATAAAAACGCACTTTTTTTATCTTTGAAATGTTGTTAAAATAAATATCATATAAATATTGATTAAAATTGGATTAACGATACAATCGAATTTATTTGTAAGTATGTATATCGAGATAAACACATAACACACGCGCGCGCGCGTGCGCGTGCGCGTACACACACACACGTAACAAATGCGCGCAGTTTACATCTTTTCCCAATCTTTTTTATTATTTCATTTGCTACTACCAAAGAATAAGGAATCGTGCAACCTTTGTGCCAAATCGATAAGACGTTTATCACTGTATGTACAGTTTTAACATGAACGCACCGATTATTTTGTATTAAATAGAAATACTCGTAGTATTAATGATAAATAAGTATATAAATATATAATTGTATGTATGTATGTATGTATGTATGTATATATGTATGTATGATGCATGTATGTATGTATGATGCATGTATGTATGTGTGTGTGTATGTGTGTATGTATGTATGTATGTATGTATGTATGTATATATGTATGTATGTATGTA
>CAJDYZ010012325.1:9207-22082 GCA_903986555.1 Heterotrigona itama
GTCGGAAAATTGAACGTCGCGACGACCATTTCACGTTTCTCAATCCCATCGTTCTGCGTTTCTCTGTGCTTTCAGCATATTGCTCCTGCCTTTTTCCCCCTCTGTTGTCATAGGCGTACACGACTCACTCGCTCTGTCATTCGGATTGAAGTTAAATCCAATGCCTGCGGCGAATCATTACGAGATTTATACGATTTAATGAAATGTTAGCTCCTTTTTCCTATTAGTAAGTAGTCGAGTTTGCCGCAGAAAAGTTGCCCCACAGTTCTTAACGCGAATTTCAGCCGTGAAAAGAGAATTCTCGCGTTGTTGTCGAGTCCCAACATTTATCGAGTCCTCGATTTCGAAACGATGATTGGTTATCGGACTTGGACCGTTTCCTCGACTTCGTCTTACACATTGCGGAACGCAAGTAACTCGAAGGAAAACGATGATAAACGAAATGACGTTATACTCTCGTGACTTATGCTTTCCAACCTTTTTGGATTAATCCTGAGATATTTTCTTTCCTCTGTCCACTCTTATCCTGGAGGAAAGACATACATTCTCGTCTACAAGGCCATTACCGGACAACGCTCATTTCGAACAAAATAATTGGATATTAAAATATTAATACAATTTCCGGCAATATTTTAACGCGAAATTGATAGTATACGTACATATGCAAGGTGACTGGTTTTAAGCTAGAAATGAAAATTAATCGTAAACTATGTTTGTCATATAAAAAAATAGTTCGCGTAAGAAATGGATGATTTCGATAAAGATCGACGCATAAAACGCAAACAATATTTGTTTTTTAATAAAATAATAAGCGAAACTTACTTTCTATAAATTTGTTTTCAATAATATTGATGTTTGTAAGACAGCTAAGAAGAAATAGGTTTTAGAATAGATTTTCCAAAATTATTAAATAAGTTGTTAATCACTTATCATTTCTTTTAAGTGGAATTCTCAAATCTAACTTTCACCCTGCTTCAAGACGAATACATATATTTATAATACACTCGTTTTACCTATTATTTAGAGTGAAAAGTATAATTGAATCAATAACGTTGAAAAATTGTCGAATTATAATTATATATATTCGTCGATACTTTATAAAATAATAATAATTTCATAAAACATAATCCACTTGATTTCATTTTAAAGCATAAAGGACTTTATTTTCAGTGTTATATCATGTAACGAATAATAAAGATACTTTTTTTTCAAACGTTTTTAAAAACAATAAAAATTTCATGACTAGATCCATCATGGTTTCGAAGAATGAAATCTCTTAAAATCTGCTGTTTCGATTCTTTCACACTATTTTATTGAGCTTTGAACATTAGGTTTATAGGACTAAATGTTATGATTTCTTAAATTTTTAACTCTAAAGTTTAATAAAATGAAAAAGATTTACAGCACGTTCTCCAAGTGTTATAAAGGGAGATTTCATTTTTCAAAATTATGATGGATCTGGTTGCGAAAACAATTTTCCAATGTTTTTAGAGTAAGTTTTTTTATTTAACATCTGCTATAAAGTTTCGTGAAATTTGATTTTCCTTCAAATTAGAACTGTCATTCAAATAAACGACGAGGAATTGTGTCAAACGTTATTGTGTCGCAATTATTGTTACTGTCTTATCTAAAAATATGCCATATGTCTTGAGAGAAAAATTAATGAATAAATGATTGCATAGTATTTCTTAGAAAACAGATATACCATCGTGGTATACTATGGCAATAGTAACAGCGGCGAGTGTTAGGCGATTCAAAATTGTCAAGCATCGATAAGAAGTAAGTTACATACACGCAGGTTCCCCTTGGGCACATAAATCGGAAGAACGATGCATAAATGGCGCATCTGAAGTCCCGCTGCTTCCTTTCGTCGCGTCGTGCACCTCGCAAAGAAAACCTATCCAACATAAATTCATCCTTGAAAATTACGAGCCGTATCAAGCTGAAGGAAGACTATTGCTAAACCACTGTGGGACACTTTGTCTCGTTAACAGTTAACGGAACCGTGGATCCGCGAAATAAATTTAACAAAAATTCCCAAGGCGGTTTGACGCATTTTTCACTCGCACACTGAAGTGAGAAAATAAGAAGCCCGAATTTGGAAGAAAATTGCGCACTGTTCTTTGCGAACTGCCTGAGAGAGAATAAATCAGTTATTATCAAAAGGCATGTCGATGTGCTAACAAGCTTAAATCCGTGAACAAGCCTTATATAATGAAGAAAAATTAAAATGGAAATAAAATCTCCTCCCCCTCCAACGATACTAAAAAATGATCTCTAAACTATCGTTAGAGATCGGTCTGAGGCATCATCTGTTCATTTTTTTGTTGCAGCTCGTCGATTGAACGAATATATTCGCCACTACGAACCTCTCTCTTACCCCACTGAAGAGGTCCACCGAGGTCACTTGAGGGCCAAGAGGTCGGTTACCCGCGACAATTCTGTGACTCTGAAGTTTCGTTCGCACGGAAGGGACTTCCACATCCGATTGAAGCGAGATCTGGCTACCTTTAGCAATAACTTAATTATCGAAGGCCCTTCCGGTCAAACGGAAGACCTGGACACCTCACATATTTACCAGGGCCACTTAGTTGGTAAGTTCTAGCTTTGATCGTTCTTCTTTTACTTTACTACGTGCTTGCTACCATCTCGTTTACGTCGAATCTGCGCTAATGCGGTAATTCTCGAAAATCCCTTTAGCAACAACGCGTATAATAGGGACGGGAGGGTAATTTATAAATAGAAAATGAAAATTCTCTCCGTTATATTTATCTTCCTCGTAGGATCGTTTCTATCGATATGACAACCTGAATTAAAAATATCTTCCTCCAGCATTCAGCTAGTTTATAACTCCTTTTGAAAATTTCTAAAATATATACTCGTGGGGAATTCTCGAACAGCGTTATTCTCTTTCGATAGCTTACTTGCAAGCATTCTAAGATAGAATATTTTATATGTTTTTTATACTTTTTTTTATTTATAATATATCGATATACTGGAACAGAAGAAGAAGTTTTCAGTGAAGAGATTCTAGAACTGATGGTGAAATTTACAAAGACATGTTCTTTGAGATCAACGAGTGAAGGAAAGGAAAGAAATAGTTAGTGAGTAGTTATAAAATACGATGTGACGCATAATTTAATCAATCTTGTGATCTCCGTACAGCTGTTTTCTTCTTACGTCTGCGTTATCCTGGACGTTTTATGCAACATAGTCCGCGTTCTTAAGCCAATCGTGATACCAGGTGTGACACGCAAAAGTGCGTGTACGTACTGGGTGAAACCTTTATTTCCAGTCTAATAATTTACGGGAGTTGGCACAAAGGGGGACATTTTAAATTATGGATTGGTTCGCTTGTTGGAATAGTTTATCTTTCATTTTCGTGCTTGCGATCCAAGCCACCTGGTTACGCCTATATATTTATTGCGGACTGAAAGAAAGAAATATGTATATATCGCTCCCTTGCGACGAAAGTGACAGAGTATGAAAAAAGTATGTTTTTCTGAAGGAAATTAGAAAATTATTTTGTTGATTAAAGAAACAACGCAATTCAAAGTAACTAAGTACTTACCATATCAATGTATTTGTCCAAAATAAAATTCATAATAAGCAGTAGCAAGTTAGAAAGTAACATAATTACTTTTTATCAGCCAAATCAGCAGTGAAAAAAATTATTTATTTAAAAATCTTGTTATGGCTTATTAAAGAATGAGTTTATTTAGTAAATTTTATGTATATATTAAGAAATGAATCTTATAATAAAATCTTTTATTATTCCCTTACTGTTCGAATACTTTTGTCCACCATGTATATATGTCTAATCTCTTATTTTCATTCTTATGCCAGGATAGAAAAAAACTATTTTGAATTTGCTCGCATTCAACGATCAATCAATCACGTAATGTCAGCGATTGTTAGATAATATTTTTCTTGATGGAAATATTTATTCCACTATGTGGTAAAAAAAAAAAAAATGGACAATAATCTCGTACAATCTTGATATATAATTCTTCATTCTTTAAGAAAATTCAATAATTTATAAAATAAATTTTCTATTTTAATCGAATTTAAAAGAATGTTAGTTAGAAACTTAACATGTACGTAATATTTTCCTATTATCCTCACCTTTAGTTCGAGTATGTTGTTTTTGACATAGTTCTTCGAAGGTCAGTTTATTTTCCACTTTCTATACCATCGAGTTTTTAATCGTTTTTTCCCATACAATAATAGTATTTTCACATGACCAATTGATTTATGATTGCTATCGCATTGGACGAAAAAGAGAAAGAAAGATTAAAAGGAAGGAGAAAAAAATAGATCAATGTAGTTTTAGCCCATTTTGATGAATAGAGAAACTAAAAAAGATATTTCACATTATATTCCCATTTAGTGGGTGACGATAACAAATTATTTTCGAATGAAATACGTATCTCAGCTTGATTTCGTCGAAAACAAAGCATTTTACAAAAAAATTTTATTCTACATGTATCCTCCTATTAATTACTCTATTCCGTCATGTCTAGAATTCAAGTAGCTTAATAAATTCTCAAGTAAGTCAAGTATACTTAAATTTAAAAAAAAATTCGGAAGCAAATTTTATTCTTTCTTTTCAACTCGTTTTTTTTAGCTATAATCATTTCCTACTCGGTTGTCTTGTATATACATGTAAACATATTTAATCAATAAATAAAGTGATTGGAATCTCGATTTTATACAGATTTTTCAATTTATTTCAAGATCGTGCTGACATTTTTCCTTGGGGAAACATCAGGATAGAATAGAAGAGCAATGTGGTTTTCATTTTCGATACAATGCAAAATACTGCAACAAAATGCGTCAATGACCGTTAACAATAGTACTGTTTTCATTATAAAAAACGAATATGTTGCGTTGAACAACATAAGGTAAATCGAAAAATAAATCAAACTACCGATTCGGTTCTACAATACAATCTCGATGTAATAAAAGAACTTACAAAGAATATTTGTTAGATTACGGTCAAATCGAAATTGAGACGTTATCAGCCGAGTCAGGTAAAAAATAAATTACCGATTAACGATGAAATTTTTCCAATAATCTTTAATTAGCAGTTAATAATTGCATTCCAACTTCTATTGTTATTGATCATAAATAACGAATTAAATTTCTACTTTAGTTGCGACGAACGATTAAATTCTTCTAATTGTTAATTGCGATTAAGGATTAAATTCTTATTAACTATTAAGTTTTCTTTTCAATTGCAATCATCAGTTGGATACCTTATTATCGATTAACTGCTGAAATTCTTTTTTTTAGTGAAATTAGTTTTCATGTGTCTTCTTGTTCGCGGTTAGAGGTCGAGACACACATATTGAAATAATATATAGAAAAATGATAAAGCCTCTGTAAGTTCGTGAAAAGTGAAATAATATTCATGCAACGAAATAAAGTCTTTTATTATTGCTTGTTTATTTAATAAATTTTGAAGAAATTTTAAATAAGTTACTTAAACTTACAGTCAGACATACGAGTCGTTCTTAATGATATAATATAAATTAGGAATATGTTTTATTTTGATTAAATATGTTAAAGTTATGATGCTTTATTATAGTATATATATTTCAAAGTATACCTTCAATTTAAAATTGAAATTATAATCAAATTCAATGTAATAAATAACAATTGATAATTAATGATTAACGCTATTAAATCAATCGTCGATTTTTCGACGATTAATTTTACTAATCACAAACATCAGTTAATTAAGCTAAAAATTTTAATTGATTAATGCCCAACTCTGATTACCGATGATGTGTGTACATACATTATAAACAACTGAATAATATTTGATTGAACCGAGAACAAAGTGTGAGCGGATCCATAGTGAGAATCGAATTTCGTTCCATAATGTGAATACATACATCTAAATAATTAAATAATTTCATTGAACCGAAAGCAGCGTCAACGGATCAATAATGTGCAATAAGGAATAAAAATGAAAACATTTTTTATCGCTGTTACTGCTCAAAAAAAAAAAAAAAAAAAACGAACTTCAGATAGCGTATTATAGTCGTCGAAAAATTTGTCTGATATATCTCTAGTTGGCGATCATCATTAAATAGAACCATTGTTATTTCTAGGTGAACCTGGCAGCCACGTATTTGGAAGCATCAGCGATGGTGTTTTCCACGGAAAAATCATTTCGCCTCGCGGTGGCGCGTGGTATGTGGAGAAAGCGCACTATTATTTTCCGCCGCACGAGATAAACGACACGTTACATTCGGTCATCTATCATGAGAATAACGTCGGCGACCCGTACGCCCATCTTCGAAAAGGTACCTCCAACCTTTTTTTTTAATTCATTGATCTTTTTATGCTCTCTGCTAAATAACAATATCACAAAGACCATTTGGTCTAGAGAAATGTTAAATCATATCAGTGATTATGAGAGTGGGTAAGTCATACATTCTTTGTTTCGAGATACTTTGCATTTACACGTGTAAAAAAATATAAAAATATTATTAGTACTAATAATATTAATATAATAACACATGACAAAGTATATGATCAAACATTTGCTCCTATAATGTAAATGTTTCCTTTGATTGTAAAATTTTATTTGCACCTTATAAGTAACTGTTTTTTTCAAACATTAAATGACCTAAACTACTTTCAATACTAATCGAATGATTTAAAAATGACTTACAATCATTTACGTTTTGTAATTTTTATTGTAATTTAATTGATTCTAATTGATTCAAATGATTGTTGATGATTCAAATGATGATTGAATTTTAATTGATTCAAATTTTATTTCTTTAAATAAAATTTTCACTGTTGAGTACTTCAATATATTCGTGAAAAATTGGAAACTTTGAATTTAACATCATTATTAGATTAGATTACATTAAATTACATTATGGATAGATAGATTGTCTATCTTATAAAACATTTTATATGAAGCTTTATATGGGGTAGTTTTTAAAATCTCATCCACTATGTTTGTAATTAATGGACAGATTTTCCCTTGGTACAATTTATTCTGCTTATTGCTGATCCTTGCAATAGTTGAAAAAAAAATCTTTCTGCACCATTCATTCTACAGAAAATGCTCTCCTTTTACGAAATCTACTAATTTATAGTAATATTTGGATAAGTAATCCAAGTATAATAAGTATTGTATATGTATAATTAAGAAAATATAAGTTGCTTTTTATTCATATCTATCAAACTAAAGTCACAGTTATTTGATAAAAAGGAATGGTCAGATACCAAAAATTTGCTCTCTTTAGACTGAACAATCTTCCAGTACAATCCATATCAGTGTTACTTTAATATTACGGTTAGAACAAGTATCGTTATACCAAAAAACGTTTTTCAAGAACTATACAAAGAACTTTACTTTATCCAGAAGAGACCAAATAACCATTTCAAGGATTAGAATTGGTCGCTCTGAAATCACGTACTTTTACGGTTCTATCAAAGGATCCAGCTTCTCTCTAACGTGATGTGTGCAACGTTGCAATAGAATTTACTCCTACACTGCACTTTCTATAATAAATACAAATTGGAATCATCGCTTAAGACAACTTAAATGACAAAAATTCAAGATCTATTGGATTACAAATTAATAAGAAATCCAAATTAATTTACCACCTATCATAATAATGATTTCTCTTTGATACTTCTCATCAAGTTGCTGCTAATTCCCCAGTTGATACGACATTGAACTCAAACTTAAAATAAGAAAAAAAATAAAAAAAAAAACTTCATTGTGTGCTATTATATATTTTTGTTATATTACTTTATTGTGCCTTGTGATGCTACAATTTCATCCCAGACATACACACTAACATCGTTATTATGAAAAATAATTTCTCAAGAATTAAATCAGATTTGTTTTGAGAGAAAATAAACATTAGGCTATTATCAAAATAAATGTGTTTCTGATCTAGTTAAATTTCCTATTATTTTCTTAAACTAACTTCACAATATTATGATTTAGATACATTTAACACAAAATATGTACATATAAATTCATTTTTTTACATTTCTAATTTGAATTACTTTTATAATATAATTATACTTGGTAGGGGAGGTATTTGATAGGTCTTAAATACCAAAAAAAAAAAAAAAAAAAATGAATGAGAAACGATAAAACTTTCCTAATTCAACACTATAAATATATTATGTTATTATGATTAATACGCTTGAAATCATGCAGTACATTATTCGCGATAATTAATTTTAATTATACATCCGCGCGTTTCCATAGTAGATTGAAACAGCAGTTTCACGTACTATGTGATAAAATGCAAATCCCGTTCGTCATTATTAAAAATCTTCATCGGTTTACGTGTTCACAAAACATAATGAAATTGGTCGAGTGACAAATTTGTTTACGGAAATGTGCAAACAATATGAAAATAAAATCTGAAAATAGCATTGATAATATGTTTGCATTGCATTGATAATATGTTTACATTGCATTGATAATAACATTCACTCTGTATATAGATATTACATAATTCGATATTAGAAAAAAATCAAAGCCAGCCATAATTTTCAACATCTTTCACATTCTTAATTTTTAAAAGCTTATACAGAATTTAATTACGCGGGATTATAATAATTTAATTAGTAATTTTATCAATTATTATTGTATTTCACACATTTTTGTACGTATTAATAATTTATTACTTTTTACTATTGAGTGGTTACTGTGATTCTACATGATAGAATTGCTGTTCCTAACGAGCAGTTGAGGGTTGAATGAATGTTTATTACAAAAATTTTTTTACAAAAATTTTAGGACACTTTTTGTTTTTAACATTCCAAGTTGGATCGTTAACGTGCGTAGTGAACCTTCGCTCGTCAATTTTTCAAAGCAAATTTTTGTTCCTCCTGAGAAAAACCTTTTGAAAGTTTGATTTAAAGAACGATTTTATAATGTAGCAAAAGCTTCGTTAATTAATCCAAAATTTTTTTACACTTCTTGGGAGCTTAGAAGAATAAAAAAAATTAGTTTTTTCCTTTACTGTGTTTCAGTATTTATTATAAACGAAGTTTTTCAATTGCGCATGTATTCACGGGAATAAGAGAAATTTGTACTCGTGCCTTAATTCCAAACTAATGACATTCGAAAATTTTATTAGTAAAATTATATCCTTGCTTAAAAATCTTACAACACTTTTTATAATTAATAGATAATAAAATTCTTTAACTGAATGTGATACAATTGTTAATATATTAACGTTTTGGCAGAATTTTTGTATAGAACTGTATAAAAAGTAATTTAATAATACTGGTGAATGATGTAATTTTTCAATTCTTTCAATTTTGAAACAAATGTACTTGTTGTAATATTTTTAAATAGGAGTGCAAGTCACAAGTGATTATCAATTTAGTAAATATATCGTTTAGACCTACAGTGACTCTCTTAATATTCGAATACTAAATACTAAAACTATTATAATTTTATAAAAAAGAAATCGTACAATGATAAACTTAGACTTATTTTAAAAGCTAGAAATCTCTATTTTCAAAACGCATCGTTTATTTTCTAAGATGTTTACACACTATGTAACGAATGGCAAAGTGAAGACACTTTTCTTCTCAAAAATGTTATAAATTATCTTAGTGTGTAAAAACTTATCGTACGATATTTTTCGCCAATTTATTGGACTTTGAATATCACATGAAAATGTTACGATTTCTTGAATTTTTATTGCATAAATGTAATATTCAAATTTCAATAACATGACAAGAAAAAAAATCATACGTCAAGTTCTCGAGAGTCGTTGCAAAAGGAAAGTTTCATGAAAAAATTTTTTTCGGTGTTTTGGCGTACTATGAGAATTTATAGCATTTTCAAAAAGAAAAATATCTTCGCTCATTCACTTGGTATAAAATCATTTTAAAATAAAATAAATTATGCACTTTAAATATAAAAGCTGCAAACATGAGCCCAGGTTTATTATTATATAACTCTTTTTTTTACAAAATTATAACAGTTTCAATATTTAATGTTTTCGAATATAAATGGAAGTCGCTATAAATCATTCAAAAATAAAAGACATGGCAGTGCTGATGGAATATGCTGGGAAAGTTACATGCTGTAATCAAAGCAGAAATAATAAATTATTAAAATGAATATGTATGTAATATGTTTGAATATAATATACATGTAATAATCCGAATTATATATGTATATATATATGTAAAATTCTATATAAATATTGTGTATATAATTCAAATATATTATACGTTCATACAATAATTTTGTATTAATAAAAATTATTATGGAATTATGTTCAAATCTTCGAATTTATCAAAGACACGAAAGACATTGAAAATTATAAATGGTTTCAAATTTTTGCCCAGTTTATAAAGGCAGTTTATAAAGTAATTGTGCAAAATAATTCAAATACGATATTACTTAAAGAATGTTTGAAAGGCCAGTCACTCCGTTCTGTCACATCCCAACTTAATTTTTGTTACGTAGTGTACACGCATACACATTTTTTTGAAATAATGAACTACAAAAAGTGATTAAAGTTTGGACGTGCAGTGGCTAGGGATTAGCTTTTTAACGCGTGTTGCGCGAACGCAACTAACCACGTTGTCTCTGCTCGTATTTGGAGAATAAAGTTTATCTCTCTAATATATTTTAACTCCTATTTTGCACTCTAAAGTCAATCGAATTAACAAAACGAAATTTTCAAGCCAAGTCATTATTATTTACTTTAAATTTCCAAAACATCGTACTGCAACCAAATTAATTAAAATAGAGTGCATTTTGAACACATTATATTAGATCGTTGAATAGATTTGTTTTCTGATGGGTTTATGCTCTCTATATTGTGTTTTGCGAATGTAAAGCGATCAAAATAAGTGAGTGAATTTGCACGATTTTGATTATTATAAACACATGAATTTCGTAAAGGAAATACAACAAAAGCATATGTATCGAAATAAATTTTCATTATATATTTATTTGTGTAGCATTCTTATCCCATCAACATTGCACAGATTGCACGAATAAAAATCACGTTACAGTGCAATAATAGATAATAATGGAGCTTAAGGGAGCAATAAATTAGTAACAAATTATTTATTGAATGCTTAATTGCACTTAAATTGGAATAAGCTTGAAATAATCTTTCATACGATATACATAGTTTTAATTTATTATTTTCTGAAAATAGATAAAATACTACATGCGTTCATATGATTGCAATCCTATTTATATCTATTACACGTTTTATTAACAACTCGATCATAAATTGATTTGTAACACCATAAAATTTTCATCAGTATGGTATCTACGATATTGTTGATGGCAATGTATTCGTGATTAATTAAAACAGAAAATGATTATCATGAAATCATTATAGAAAATAATTTTCCTAATCCTCGTCCGTCCTCTATCTTTCTAACTTAATTTATTCCTCGGTGTCAAAAGTTAATACTTACGACGAAAAGATAAATAGTTCAATTTGTAAATTTTTTTTATTAACAATAAATGAACCATTCTCTCTATTTCTATGTATAGATGTTCAATTTCATATTGTGACCTTTTCTTCTTTAGTTTTCTTCTATGATCATTTAATTTGTTTTCGATTTTCATTTATTATAATTATATTCAAGAGACTCATACGCATCTTCGAAGAGATGGTAGATTTAATGTATAATATTTAGGAAATATTTTGTCTGTCAAGAGACTTGAGAATGAACATTATTTCTAATTTTAACGATATACTTTGTTATCAAAAATATTAAAAATATATGTTACATATTTTTAACATTTTATAAAAATACATGTCACCTCTGTACTTACATGCTGCAGATGTAATATAGTAATATAACAATATGAGAAAAATGTATCAAGTTGAACGGATGAGCGTTAATTCAAGGATCAATTATAATTATTAGTTTTTCAAGAACTTGGCAATAATTGACATCGGGAATGCAGGAGTTCCCATAGCTTCCCATATATTGGGAAATCCTGAAAAATCACCACTCATTTCAGCGACTTTCGCTTTTATAAATGTAATTTTCAAGCACTGTATCTTTCACCGGATGAATAATATTTTCTGTGCAATTGAACCGCTGTGTTATTAATATAGAGGAAAAAAGTTGCCATTAGCCTATTCTTTCGTAAAATTTTTTCCACAATTCATGTTACAACTTTTTTCCTCTGAATGAGAATTTTTCCAGTTATTTCTATTCATTTTATACCATTTTTAAAATACTGAATGTCAATATCGCGTTGAGTTATACTTCAACGAGACCTTAATACCTATTGGTTCGTTTGATCGATTACGTCGATACAAAGATATGGTCGCAGGACGCGTGCATCCTACGCTTATTGGAATGTTATCAATCCGAATTAAATGAAATTAAATTTCCATTGAAAAAGATGACGAGCTGCGGTAATAGATAGATAAAAGTCGGCTAAGAATATGGACGAAAAGAGCTCGGTCGGTAGAAAAGCACGATTCTGAGCACACGGTCGCTGTAGATCCAACGGACAGGTCGTCGCGTCGACGTAATATTTGCAACGGCGGCACACGACCCTGCGTTTACACACTTGGACGGACAGCACCCCTTTGCCACGCGATATACACGGTCTCTCCCTTCCTCGAGTCGACGGACGACAGTTTAGTTGGCGTTTACAAGCCATCCTTAAAGGAGCATCCAGCCGTGTACATACAGTTTTTAAGCGAATCGCCTTAACGATACACGCCAGTCTGCGTAACCGGCTCTGAAATCCACCGGTTGTTGAATGGAGAGGAGCTGCACGCACAGACACGCGTCACTCCCATAGTTAACAATTTCACATGTATATTGTAGAGATATAATTTAATGATGTTTATTATATTAAATAATAAAGA
>CAJDYZ010012342.1:20212-34384 GCA_903986555.1 Heterotrigona itama
TTTTAATCCTGCTTCTGTCCACAAACAAACAGAAAGGCATTCTTTCGATCATTTTCTACCCAAAATAGTAATATTTTTCTAACAAATATCTTTGAACAAACTACATATGATTTTTCTTTGTTATTTAAATGAGAGTGAGATTAAAAGATAAAAATCTACAGATCGTAGCAGGGTTAAAATGGAAATTTAAATTTTCTCTCTGAAATGCGTGCTGGAAAGGAAACAAAATATATAGTTCCGAAATCACCATTTCTCGTAAAAGATCTCTCGAGAAAAGGAGATTCGGACGAAGATATGAAAATACGAATGCTGCATGCTTGTCGGTCGACTGAGTAATAGGACTTTAAAAGGGACGTACGAGCATTAGGCTTCACGCTTAGAAGATACGGCTTGGAAAAATAACGAAAAAAAAGAAAAAAATAAAGAAACTCAAGTCGAAACCGCTGTTCCCTCGCTTTTAGGGGCTGCGAAAAACGGAAACAGCCAGACCGAAGAAAGAGCTTTATAAAATTGTGTGTGCGTGTGTTTGACGCGGTAGGCGTTTTCAATCGGTGCTGTTGTTCACCTTTAGGATCCCGAGATTCACGTTTACTTTCCGAACTTTTCTGCTCGTGCACAGCCATAAATCGGTCATGATCCGATGTCTCGTTTTCGCACTCGACTCGGTGACTCGTTACCAAAAATGAAACTCAGAGTGAATTGACAAAGAAACTGATTGATTCTGTGTGAGAATACACGTCGAACATACGGAACGAAGAATTTTTTGTAAATATGAAAGAACCTTCGTTAAAGAGGAAACTGAGTCTCTCGATAAAAAGATTTATTGTAAAATTGTTGAAAAAAAAAAAAATGGATTCGAAATGTTTTCTCAAAAGAAAAGTCAAGCAAATAATGATGCTATAGACTGCGGATTTTTATGCATTTATGCATACGATAATATATAAAATATCCGAAGTAGAACATTTATTATTATATGTAAGTGAAGTGAAAGAAAATTCTATTTCGGTTGCATTTATTTAATTAATGCATATAGAATCCGCAGTCGAACGGTAAGAAAAAGATGATTTTCCTCGTTCTCGATCTGTTTTTACGCAGAATCGAATAATCTATGACGATCGCGTAGATCGATAAACCGAGATAACTCAGAAGCGATATTGTTCTACTAATCTGTGCTGAAATTCATTGTTAACTGCGTTCCACTAATCGCAAGTTTTGCTAACTAAATGGTAATTATAAGGTTAATCGTTGAACACCATCAGCGTTATTGAAGGTGAATTTTATATTTATGGAGAAAGTATATATTATATTATCGATATGTTGAAACGTTTAACCGATGTATTCTTTCGATGGAAAGGGAAGAAAAGAAAATGGTTGATAACTGTTTCAATCTGCTTACGCTCTCGTTCAAAATTCTGGAGTGTGTGTTGAAGTTTGAAAAGAAACTCCCGAGTGAATAAATAAATATCTTATTTGTGATAACCGCTACTTCAAAGTATCAAAACTTAACTGAATAATACTTAAGTATTGAAACTTACTCTTGTTACTTACTCTCACTAGTTAGGATTTGAACTAACTCTTATTTACCAATGAAATATTTCTAGAACTCGACAATTCTTATCCTCGGTATGTAGCCACGATATTTTTATTTCTCAGGAGGAAATTTTTGCCTCGTCTAAAAGGCAAAGGACGCTCCGAATTTCTAAGCGAGAGTGTGCACGCGATTTTGTGCGAGTTTTTACTTGTTCTTTTTTCTTCCTTCGAGCAAGGAGGACAGTTAATTATCGTCGACGAAGTGGACTAGAAACTTCACGTTCTACTTTAGGCGGAGATTTTTAAACGAAGAAAAGGAAAACGTAAAGATCAACACACTGGTGAGAAACGAGATCGGAAGCTTCGGAAACTACACGTGCATTATTGTATGTATACGTCGTACGCATTACGGTATACCGGTTTAACTAATTGTAATTGTTGTCGCGATGGTAATAGATTCTAATTAATCGAGGTATATTTTTCTCTCGGTGCGAATGCACGGCCTCTAACCTTGGTGACCAAGGTGCACACCTTGCCCTTTCGTCTGTTTTTTTATAGATCGAGCAATAAACGTATTGTTTCAGTAGAAGAGTTGTCTGATTCACACCTGGCCTGCGTGAACAGAGAATTTGCCCTTTCTTATACAGATAAAAGCTGAAAGAAGAAGAAGAAGAAGAAGAAGAAGAAGGGGAAAATATAGAACGTTAAAATATTGAATCTTAACTCTGAAGATATTTATATCATTCAAATATAGAATTTGTATTTTAATTCCGAGAGAACTGGGTACACGTAAAACTTTCTGCTCTGTACAGGTTTTCAAATTTTTGAATAAAATCATTTACAAATTATCGAGCACCCATAAATTTTTACAATCAAGAAATAAATATCAAAACCTTTTCTGTGAGAAGATATTATGTTTTTATTCAAAATTGATAGGGTGCTCCAAATATTTGGAAAAAAAGAAGTCCTCGTTAGATAGTTAAATATTTTATTGAAATTCTTGACAAAGAATTATTTAAAAAAATTTAATTAAATATTGAGAGAAAATTTTATGAGATTCTTTTTTTGTGAAAACAGATGTAATTTGCAGGTTTTCACTCGTTGGAAAGTATAACAAAATATCTGCACGCACATTTTTCGAAAGTAGTTCGTAATCTTTATATGTACTTCTACGTGTTTATCTTTCTTATCTTCTTTTTTTTTTTTTTAACTCCATTAAAAAACTGATAATCTCTCACTGATCCAAAAACTGATGCTATTATGCCTTGTTATGAAAAGAAAAAATTTCTCTCTGTTCCTTTTAAAATACCAATGGAATTTTTACTAAGAATTTACAGACTCGTTTTTACAGAGTGAAATACAGAATTAAAATTAAAATAGTTCGATATCTCGATATAATATAGAGTTAATACACGAGTGAAAATATGTTTCAATCATTAGATGTCACAACATCTATTTCCTATGCATATCTTCGCGTTTGCGCAGTCGGAGCAGTTTCCTTTATCTTTAAATCTCATCAATCGACCACGAACGTGTATACAAATTTATATTTTTACGAACGCAATGAAAATTGCATTCAAAAAGATGATTTCACTTGCGAAATATCACAAATTCGTATTTTATAAATACGATTGCGAAAGTGAAACTAAAGAGGATGCTTCACTTATTTTGACAAAAAAAAAAAAAAAAAAATTGTTTCATCTGTTAAATGTTGCAAAGAGCACCTCGAATTTTCTACAAGTCACAAAACCACACTACACCACATGCACTCTCACGTTACCACTCTGCCGTTCATAAATATTTCGACTCTAAGTTATTGCAATGCAAAATACAATTCAACTGAATCTCAACATATTCAGGTTGGTAGAATATTGATAAAAAGAACAGGTAATATAGGCTCCGAGGCCGATGTGTTGAAACATATGTTTCTAGCCACGTCAAAAAAAAAAAAATTTTACACAGACTTTATGAAGTTATTCATTCGAAACGAATACGAAGCTCGAAAATACAGAAAGTTAACAGTGGAAGAATACTGGCTAATTGTCGCTGGTAATGGATGACGAAAAATATCAATCTTATAACAGAGTTGCACAAAAGGTGTCCAATTATCTACGCACGGTATATTCTACGCACACGTTGTTCGTCTTTGGATCATCCACTAGATCGGAGTTCAACTTAATTGATAACTATTATTAATAATATCCCCTGTTGTCCAACTATTCACCATAATTTGTTACAGACGCACGGCCATTCAACCTCTCTCACCGTCCAATCGTCCCCTTCAGCTAGATCCACGGATTATCGATCGAGAGAGAAAGGTAACCAGCAGCACGAGCCCGCATACTCGGGATATCGACTTTAAACCTAACGCGGCGCGTTTCCTACGGTGAAAGAGGTGTCGTCGCTTTTCTCGGCATCGATTCGGCGTGGACTGCGTGCGTTCGACGTACTGCGATTCAGCCAGTGAACAGCGTGGTGCCGAGCCGAGCATTTCGCCGCGAGCGTTCACCTTCTTCTTTTTCTTCTTCTTTTTCTTCTTCTTCTTCTTCTTCTTCTTCTTCTTCTTCTTCTTCCGTTCGTCCTACTGTTCGGCTCATCTCAAACGCGTTCGCGGATTGCGGACAAATTCCAGCCTGCGCGAAAAAAACCGGATATCGGCTGGAGGCTGGTTCTGCTATAGTGAAACGTGACTGCAACACGACACACTAGAGTAGCGTAGATACGCAACGACTGTATTTTTAATTCAATGAGACGTAGTGCGCACCTCGTGGATATTTCTTTCTCGATCGCGAGAGGGAAGAGAACAGCACGTTTCAAAAGATCGGTGAGTGGAAAGAGAACAGCTCGTTTCAAAGATCGTTTGGATTTCAATGTAGAGAGAGTTATATTCTTCTCCTTGACTGATCGAAGCGGAATTTTTCGATCGGCAAAGATTTCCAGAATGGTTTCCGAGGATGATCTTCCCCTTGAGGAAATTTTCATTCAACCTTTGGTTTTAACAAGCAAGTCCGTATTTCCAAATATCGAGACTTTTCTTTCAAACTTTCTTCGAGATTTTTCTAATTGCACGAGAATTCAGAGAAACGATCTTTAGTGTAGTTTGAAGAAATTGCAATTGACGTTCGGTTTTAACAGGAAAAAATCTGTACTCCGAGATGTCGAAACTTTCTTGGAAATTGAAATTTTTCATTCCAATTGTACGATGAGGATTTGGAGGAGGATACTTCATTTGAGAAAATCTGTATCTCCAGATATTGAAAATTTAATATTTTTCTTTTTTAATCTTAACACGAGAAGAATTTTTGATTTGAAAAAAAAAATTGCGAATCGTGTTTAATTTCAACAGAGAAATAATAATAATAATGTTTAAAACATTTAACGAGTGACACCTTCAACTTTAATAAAGTCATCTGTATAATTCTTAAACGTGCAAATTTATGATGAAATGAAATTTATTGTGAGATCTTACAAATTATTACGTATTTTTATTTTTATGAATGTCACGTTTCTTATTTTTATTCTATAAAAAATAGCTCGTAAACTTTGGATATTTCTAGTATCCGTATATGAATTATTTGATTTGTGAGCGATGGTAAGCAATAAGGTGTTGACTTTAATCGATGATTTCCAATGTTTGTACATATCGTTCTTACGTTAGTGAGTGCCGATAATGTCAGAATGTTAGTTATTCGAAGAAAATCTGAAACGCGATACTACTACTAAAAATGTTCATCTTTTCCCTTTATTTTTCTGAATTCTTTCAAACTATGAAGAATTGAATTTTCGCAGCTCTAAAACTGAAATAAATCTATAGATCTAATAAATATTTTAAAATAAATGACATAATTATAATATTCTTGTTTGTCAGAGAAACGAAATGCATAAAATGCTCCAAAATTGCTCCAAAAGCGAGAATATATGTATAATATATAATACATACTTATTGAAAAATAATGGTGGCGTTCTTATTATCGTTAGTGAAAAAGTTTAAAACAAACAGTGAGTGCTTCTTCATTAGTTTTGCACTTTTCTCTTCATAAAGAGCAGAAAAATTCCGCGTGAGCTTGCTACATGAGGCTAGATCGTGTCATTTGTTCGAGATTTCATGTGGTCGTTTGTTAATGACTCTGATTACTTCCTCATTGACGTGTGGATAGGTACGAAGAATGGATGAGCAACAAGGAATTCATTGCACGAGAAAATTTCGTAAAATTTCACTCGTTGGAAAACTCGAGGACATTTTTTTATACAATTAATCATTCCGAAAATATTTCAACTTTTCTTCTAGTCTCACAATCAGACTGACTGACCCGGTGTATTAATTGATCTTTTTCCTCAATGTTCTGGAAGCTCTTTATTAAATTCAATGCACTTTTCAATTTCAGTCATACCTAAGAGCCTAAACTTTCGTTATCGTTAGCATTTCCTTTTGGCAACTTGTAAATAATCAAGTTTTAATAAGAGAACGTTCGTTTCATTACTGATTCTTGATATGGATGGCTGTGTGTAAGAATCAAGTTGCATTTTAATTTTGCAACAGGCACGCGAACGAGGTACTTGCTTCAAGAAATGAACGATACGCTTATGAAAATATTGCATCAAAGAGATCGTGTTGTGCTCCGTTTAATTTTAGACAAGAAGTATTATGTATTGTTGTCTTAAGTAGGAATTGCAATTGATCATCTGAATCAAAGATCTAGATTATTATAAAGAAATCTCAGGAAGAAGTGACAAATTTGTATAAATTTGATTGAAGCCAATTAAGCTTAAAAGGATACAGGTCAACATTTGAAATCAATTTTAGAAATTAATTCTAGTATTTATAATTCCATTGTTATTTCTATTAACTTGGAATTTGTAGAAGCCGTTAAAAATTATAGAAATTTCTAAACAATGGAATAATACAAAAATGTTAGTTCACAGTAGTTAAAAATGAAATTGTTGTTACAATCGTGATGATAACGAAGAAAACATTGACAAATTATTGGATCGTTTTTTAATAGCAAGGAAATTCAAAAACAATTCCAGTAACAATCTTGAACTCGTTTATCTGGATTAGTTCCTTAATCTCAGTTAGATAAATTATTTATCTTTGACGTGATAAAATGATGATATTAACGTATCATTATATTTAAGTATCAAAACTAAAAGATACGAAATTTAGCATACAATAGTAAAATGCAAAACACTTTTTTTATATACGTCACTGTATCGTATAATTTCGAAATTGGATTTATGTATGTAAATCGTATTGAAAAATATTTAATATGATTTTGTATGTGATGCTATTGCACAAAAAAAAAAAAAAATGTTCACACTTGACTTTTAAACGACGACGATAAAAATTATTTCTGTTTTTATGATTTTAAAGTTTATCTACGTGATGTATTTATCGTATTGTGTTCGCTAAAAAAAAAAAGAATTAGCGATAAAAAATGAATAATTTCCTGTCTCGTGGAGAGACTTCTTGTGGCGCATTTTATATATTTTTTCTCATTCGCGCGTGGCTTCAAGTGATTCACTTTTGTAAATCATTTATAACCAGACTGTGGATTTTTATGCGATTTCGTATTTTTGAAGATACATATATATATATATAAAACGAATTGTAACATTTACTTAAATCATTCTTTTCTTTCCTTGTTTTTTTCTTCTTTTTTTTTTCTTTTTCTTTTTTGTGGCAAAGTTTCTGTTCTGAAAGAGAAGCTCGAGAACACGAAGTAAAAAAACGGAAGAAACAAGAAACATCAAGGCGACATTATTAAATATTCGAAACACGTCTTTATACTTTTAAATACTTATTACCAAGAAGTTTGCCTCAGCAAAGTCTCTTACAAGTCTTAAGATTTACAAATCACTTAACAAATTTAATTACTGTCGACAGCGCCTGTCTCTTTATCTCTTCACGTTTTTCTTCAATTGCCATTACCAGTGCGTTTGCAGACACTTTGAAGTTTCACCGGGATTAATTTCTACGCCAAATCTGACTTCAAACAAATCGAAGTATTGCGATTTAATACGAGCATACGTCTAAACGATACGAAAAGTATCCTTGATTAATTGACGATGCATTTCCTTTATCGTATAGCCTTTATAAATAATGCGGCCACTTTATTCGCACGAGCGAAATCGAAATACAAATCGAATGGAGATGACTGGTGCATATTGCTGACTTTGCTCTTTGGAACAGCAACGAAATGATTTCGAATGTAAAACTTGACGAAGAGACAAAGCGTTGCTGGAAAGAAATAATCTGAAGGTCAATGACCTGCCAGACACGTTTCTCCGTCGAAGAATTGCGTAATCGTCACGTACATTGTGTCCGACGAGTTCTAATCTTTTCTATTCTTGGAGTGTTTGAAGACGAGCACGTGGATTTGCGTCGAATTTGGCGCAGAATGATAGCGGTTTGAAAATTCCATTTTCAAGCTTCGATGTATCGAAGAATTACTGTAAATCATTTCGCTGGATCGCATGGAATTTAGCACGAGGTCGTGCAGTAACGATGGTGTAGAAAAAGTTGTTTAAATTCTCATGTTGAAAATTTAAAGACGATATCGATTATCATCGATATTATATTCATACGAATCACTCTGATGGATCATCAAATTTTGGGCAGGAAATTGCATATTATTTACAACGTAAAATTATTTAACAAGTTATACATTGATGTAGACGAAGAAGATGCTTTCTTACACGGAAGATACTTTGTTATACAGAAGATTACTGTCTCGATTAATAAAGATTTCCTTAAAACATTAGGGACTCTCCATTGTTTGAAACGAAAACAAAAGATCCAAGTGGACAGCAGGATTATTTTTCATTAACCTTTAGAAATTTCTTTGCACAGAGATAACAGTTGTTCAAAAAAATATTTATGAACATAGATACGTACGTACATAATTTCAGAATTAAAGGAAACTAATAGAGAGCTGAAACTAATTCGTTTTGAAGGTTATTGTTATCAATAATGCGTTCAATAATGCGTTTGTTCACTATTTATTGTTGATGTTTTAGAACTTTCGTAAATGTAGGAAATATAATGAAAACGTAATCTGTTATTGCACAGTAGAAACTACAACTCGTATCAGTTGAAGAGTGACAGAATCTTTGTTTTTTCCCTCGAAATTATGATAAGAACATGAAAGTGAACGATATATCAAATTCACTAAACACACAGATATTTGAACCTTTATCAGTAAATAAATCAGTAAATAATTATATTTCAATGCTTGGGAACATAGAGGTTTCTTTGAAATAAATCTCTAACCGATATTATTTCAAAGATCTTAACTAATTGCGACATTAGTGGTGAAGAAGTATAAAATTATTTTCACTTTATTATTGTACGATTATTTATAATTGGAATTTTTTTGAAATCATTAATCATTATTCACTTTTCAATATTTCCAATTTCTCATTTCGTGTTTCATTTGGTGCATAATTTGATAGCGCGAAAAATAGCAGTGGAAATACATAAATAACCGCTTTAAAAAAAAATTATTCTTTACGTGTCTCCAAACAATGTCAAAAGTCAAGAAAAAATTATTAGAAAAATACAAGAACTAATATTTCTAAGTGCCACAGTGTATAAATAAAAATTTAATGACTAACAATCGAGAAACGTTTATGAATAATTAATATTACTGCAAAGTCACATTTTCTACTGCTGCTAGTACTAGTTTTAAACGTGTGTGTATTTTACGTGTAATTATGTAAATACCAGATTTATTACAGCATCAGATTTATTTTGTAACTTTATATTTTTCCTTTATTTTATATTAGCTTCTTTAAAGTTACTTCAATACATCATGATTGGAAAGAAGAACACACTTACAAATATCATTATTATTACGCCTTTTGCCAACTTACGTTTATTTTATAATTAATGAATAAAATTACATTCAAGTGGTTCCCACTACCATCATCTATATTTAATAAGCTTCAATATTCAGGCAGATCGTATTTAAAGGTTGCGTATTCCACACACGTCTCAAAATTACTATTCACATTATATACTAATTTTTTCCATGTTTCTTTGTCGTACGTCGTTTCATTTTCTTAATTTCATTTTATGTACGACGTGTTTCAGTATTAATTAGACGAAAGAGGAACCACTATATCAATATCGTCGTAGCTGTGAAAGGGAAAATATCGAAGTGGAAAAGAGAGAGAGAGAGAGAGAGAGAGAGAGAGAAAAAAAATGGAAATTTTCGGAGTGAAGTTCGCACCTTTGAACGTTCCGTTAAAGCGAAGATTGGAAACGCTCTCAGCCGCAGTATGTATCGTACTCTTCGCCTTTGGAAACTTCTGCGGATACATTCTCACCGCGTATTTTCTTTTCTTCACGGAGACCATGCGTTACTTTATATTACTTTACTTCGTCTGGATGTATTACGATTGGAACAAGACCGATATGGGGTATAAACGGTGAGTTTACGTTTGCGACAGAATTAATCGCAAAGTCAGCGATTTATATCGAGACTCTATCGTCCGATAAACGAATCGATAATTTCTGCACGATTAATTGATACAGGTAAACAAACTCGATACGGAAATGTAACTTTCTTTGTACTCAACACAGACTTACGCGAAATTTACACATTGTAACTGTTTTGACAGTGATGCTCGATTCTTATTAAATTTTATTAAATTCTAAATACAAATATCGATGTTGGATATTATTTCATGTTAAACTACAAAAGCAGCTTTTTAATTTTATGGTAATAATTAAGATATTATTATACTAAATATATCGCAGTCTCGATATTTTCAATCAAAGTATTATAGCTTTGAAAATTCTTTAAAATTCTTATTGTTTTCTTTAATTAAATTTACATCGTTCATGTAGGATCTACGACTTTTTTTTCAATTTTAAACATCAGAGTTACATAACAAAATATATACGATTTCTTTTTTTTTTTTTTTTTTTATTCAAGATTTATACGATTGTACAGCAATAATGTATACTTAATTAGAGAACGTATTCTCAGAGTCGTGTTGTAAAGGGGAGATTTTAATTTTCAATCAGTGAACATATAACCTTGCTTATGAAAAGAAACTTCAATGTTTTTATTGAATGAATTTTTATTTCATCATTAAATATTCATTTACATCATTAAATATTACCCAATCAAGTGTTTGACGTAAAAGGAAAAAGAAAAAAAAAAGAAGAAAAACAATATTTGGAAGTCAAATGTAGATTTACGACTTCTCTTTGCAAAGTCTCTATGCTCTGCCAATGCCACTCGACATAATTTATGTAAATCACTCGAATTAACGAACTCAGAACTTAGAATTTTGTTTAATCATTTTGTGCGATCCAGGCGAAAACTGTTGAACTGGATAAGAAATTGTGCCTGGCAACGGTACTTCTGCAGCTATTTCCCAATAAAATTAATAAAAACCACCGACTTGGACCCGAGCAAGTTGTATTTGTTCTGCAATTTCCCGCATGGGATTTTATCATCGGGGGTTTATGGTGCTTTCGCGACAGACGCCGCCGGTTGCAAGGAATTGTTCCCGGGGATCGAGTTCAAAGTCGTTATATTGGACCAACACTTCAAGGCACCGCTTTTCCGAGAATACTGTCGCATCAATTGTACGTATCACTCGGAAATTTTTATCCAATTACTTCGACATGGATCATTTATAATGCTAATTATTTCATAAATTAATGTTTGGTACATTTAAATCAGCGATTACATATTTAAATTAATTCCAGTATTATATACACCTGCGCATTTTTATGGATAGTTGTTTGTTTATGGATAGTTGTTTTTTTTATTTCTTCAAACGTAGCGCTGCGATGGCATAATTCTATTATACGCTATAATCAATGTCAATTTTCAAAATATCACTGTTCATACACCGCAGGGCAATCAGCGTCTAGATCGAAGTTCAGAAAAATCTTCCAAGCTGATCAAACAAATTACATAAGCTGTTAACATATTAAACTTTTGCAGTATCTAACATAAACTTGGTAGACTAGAAAAAATAAATACGAAGTTCTACGCAGTTACGCAGCTACATGTACGCAGTTTCTACATGCTTTAGTAATAAATGAAATATAACTGTTTGAAGAGCGATGAAAAAAACTAGGAAGAAACTATTGTAATAAAAAATATTTTATTTTATTGGATATTGACTCTGACGATCTAATCGTGCTTGAATTGATCATTGTCTAGAAATGATCGAAGCATTTTGCAATTGAAATAATAATTCCTCAGAGAAACAATATCTATCTCTCGTATATATTTTACTAAACGTAGAGCGTAATGTATTGTATCGTCACACTTTTCTAGTAATTGCTACTAGAAAGATGATAAATCCGCAAATGAAGCGATTTATTATTTTTCGCCTTGCCGAAAATTTCTTCGATCATAACGCAATTCGATCTTTACCTAACATTCGGCTTTTTCAATTTCACATGCTTACTATTCCAAGAGCCAAGAGTTGGACGTTTAATTGTGATTCAATTGAAACGCAGGTGTCGTCGGTAGCACTTCAGAAAGTCTGAACCAACAACTGTCGATGGAACCTGCGGCACCGTACACCGGAAGAGCGACAGTTCTGATCGTCGGTGGAGCAGCAGAAGCAATGGAATGTAAGCCGGGCACTTATCGTATCCTGATAAAAAGGAGGAAAGGCTTCGTAAAGCTCGCGCTGAAAAATGGGTTAGAATTACTATTGTTTCTGTTGATTCGGACCACAAGCTCGTGAGAAATAATAACGACACTTTGGAACAATTAATCTTTCACTTTTACCTTACCGATTTAATTTGAAAGAAAACAATGATAAATAACAGAAAAAAAAAAAAACAATCGCGTTAATCAAGATCATCATCAACCGAATCAATTCGTCGTTTGATTGGGATACTTAACATTCTATTATATATTTCGCTTGATAAATATCAGCGACAAAACTGTATCAAAGTACACAGGATTAGATAAAACAATCTGATTTAATATTATCATCGTGATTTCGATCATTCTTCTGATCATTTTTCACTACACTGCGGATTTCTATGCATTTATGGGAAACATACGCAGAACATCCAATGCGGAGTATTCATTGAAATTCAATATAATTAGAATATTTTAGAATATTTATATTTGAATATTTTAACGTAGAGACACATGGAAATCCGCAACCTATACTATACTTATCAAATAATCGAGGGTTAATGTTAACGTTGCAATGTCCCAATGTTTCATTGTAATAACGGAACACGTTTGCTTTAGCACTCCCTTGGTTCCTGTCTGTTCGTTCGGGGAAACGAACCTGTTTGACCAAGTGTCGTTTCCAGAGGGCTCGTTTATGAATAAACTGCAGATCTATATTCGAAAGAAGATCGGTATGGCGCCGGTTATACCGGTAGGCCGGGGATTCTTTCAGTACTCTTTCGGTATCATTCCACGGCGAACACCAATCACTGTCGTTGGCAAGTATTTCAACATCAACAATTGACCCACAACTAGTACAGGACACTTGTGATAATTGAAATTCTTAATGAAAAATACACAGACATTTTTATAGCAGAGAAACATTTCTACTTTGAACAGATTTGAACAGATTTTTCTATCTTTGCCTTTAAAATTGCAACCTTATAATAATGTTTGCGATTTTCTATTTTCCCCAGTCGGTAGCCCGATGGAATTACCCAAGATAGAAGAACCAACCGTAGAGCAGATTGACGAATATCATGGGAAATTTATCGAGCACGTGGTGGACTTTTTCGAGAAGGAAAAGCACAAGTACGTCGAAAACGCGGATTCAGTGCGCCTAGAATTCGTATAGTGACCACCAATGACTGGTTGCCAATGACCATTTGTTAATCCTCACAATGGTTGTTCAATGGACCAAGAAATTGCTCAATTGTAAATTGCCGATGTTCCAAATGACATTTGTGGTGTGAGAGTACCGCGAATTTAGAGAATATGCCACTTTTAGGCGGCGTATTTTAGCAAGTTCGTCAATTAAGTATATTTTAAGACGTTTCCATAGAAAAGAACCAATAGAGTTAACGCATCGTGTATAAGGATTTAGGAACAGACAAAGCAATAAATTCCAAGAGCTTTAATGATTTGTATATATACATATAAATATGTTCGGTATGTCCAGTTTAAATGTATCTTCATTCTCTGCTTGTTCACAATATGAGCTTCTTGTTTAATACTTGATTTGCTGGATTCAGTACTTTAGAAAACTTTCCGAAATCTTTTCAATCCGCTAACTTATCGCTTAACAATTTTTGATATTATGACATATTCAATAACAATTTTTGATATTATGATATAACAATTTTTGATATATTCGTTAAGTACCACAGACCATCTGCGAGACAGCGTCAAATTTTTATTCACCAATGCATTTACTACTGTTCGATTAGATTAGGAATTCTTCATTGTTGATATATAAATATGTATAAGCAAAGGCAACTCTATGAATTTAACTTTTACTCGACATATGTACGTAGACAATAAAGTAATATGTAACATATATTGTATATGAACCCTCTATAATAGTTGCATAAGAAGTTTCAACGTTTCTAAAACTTGACAATTAACAGATAGGAAAGTTTAACGTTTTCAAGCATATATTTAAGCTGGACATATTCCACTGATTCACCTATGTATGTAT
>CAJDYZ010012349.1:0-11334 GCA_903986555.1 Heterotrigona itama
ATGTATCAGTACGTTCAGAACGACGCTTCGAGATCAACTGCTCTACGCGGACTCAGTGTTCACTTGTTTAGCTGACGACAAAAGACAATCACTCTCACACGCTCATTCATCGATATATTCCAACAAAAAGAAACATAGAAAACTTACCATTTCGTCTAACGAATTAATATTTTCCTTCGAAAATTTTAAATGCAGCAGGCAACTTGACAAGAAGAAAATGTGTTGTCTGCAGAAAACACAAAAAAAGGAGGAATACACCATACGAACGTAGAAAATGTGTTGATACTTGTTTTGAAAGTTACCATACGCAAATGATTAATTTTCTTATTGCTCTTCTTTCTTAAAATACATGTATTCGACATCTATAGTTTTTGTATATATACAGAGTATTTATGTTACTATTATTATACGTATTTATATAATCGTTCCTATGATTTGTTTAATTTTTCAAATTTGAAATACATTATAATTATCAAATTATGGCATTTTAAAAATTGGCGAATAAACAGTATATAATGAAAATAAAAAAAATGTTTGGATCCGTTTTGGAGTAGACGAAGTAATAGTAATTGGATTGTGTACTATATTATAATGTGTTAGTACGCCGCCGACGATCTGATCCATATTGCGCGAAAAAGTTCTCAGCGATCTTAGAACAGCTTGCAGTTGAAAGGGTTAAAGCCAGCAACGACCGTAATTTGTGGCACGGATGGTTTAGAAGGTTTGTATATTTAAAATATTTAAAAAATAAAAAAATTATAAATATAAATTTAAAAATACAATATTTAAAATATTGGATGCATCACGGTCCACATGGACGAAGAACACAACCGTTGACATTGCCGCCTACAATCTCGTTACGCAACCCTCTCACAACACCCTGCTACGATCAGCGAGAATACGATGATGATTCGGAAACGCGTTCGGCTGTGCGTTAAGACGAACTCAATGACTCACACATGATATCATGTATTGCTGAAAAATATCTAACATTACATTATATATTACTGTAAAAGTACGTCATTATATATTACTGTAAAAGTACGTCATAAATTAGTTAATTAAATCTAAATTTGAATTAAGTCCAACGACTATAATATTTGTAATAAAACGACATGTAATAAACAGTGGCTATCGCTTCCTTTAATAAATGTCACGACGAAAAGTATAAAGTTTTATTTCATTTGACCATAAAATTTCCCCCGTCACTCGACCTACAAAAATATAATTTGCATCACATAATGTGTTCCTTTGTACCAAATCTGTAAAAATATTCCTTTAGTCGATTTTGCGAGATATATAAAGACATATTCCGTATATATGTTTGTATTTTTCATTAAATCTTCATGAAATGATGATTTATATCGAATAAATAACAAAATTTTATTATAATAGTTAGATAGATAAAGAGGTAGTTTATAGAAAAATTTCGAATGTTTTAATTAATAAGTGTAATTTTTAATTAATGAATAATAGAATTTATGTTATCTTTCATACCATAACATAAATTTGTTTTATAAAGTATAAATCATTCATTGAAAACATGTATTAATAATTTTAGAATTTTAATTTATTATATAACATCAAAATCCATAAAACACGAATAGAACCATTTTTTTTTTTTGATATGTAGCACAGGTGAGATATATGAACACGGCATTATCCTATTGAAAAGTCCAGGTTTTTCTGTTTTCGAATGAAAAAAGATGATTTTTTATATGTTAATGTATTCCTCGCTGTTCATTCGGATTGTCGGAAACGCTAGTGGTAGTGTATCATCTACACAGAAGATCTCTTAAACCAAGACTATCGTCGTCAAAATTCCGTTTAAAAAATAATTGGAATTCTTTTCGAAGATCTCTTCGGTACAAACGACGGCCACTTAAACTTTTTTTCATCAGAAAATATGATCTGCATTAATGAAACGTATGAATAAGTATGGGAAACAAATGTAGATGTTCAATACAATTTAGTTACCGTATTCCTACTCGAGCAAATTCTTTTCTGGCATCTTTATATCGAAATAAAAGTCGTGGAGCCTTCACCAAATTTTGTCTCTCAATCTGGGGACTATGAATAATAACTGAATAATAACTGTGTATCGTTGAAACAAAAACACATAGATGAAGATCAGATTTAATCTGAGCAAGAGAATTGTTAGAGTTAGAAATTGCGTTAAGAATTTTGCATTCAGATTGAAGAGAAAACTCCTTCTTCGGACCTTCTGTTTTATTTTGCCTGTATCGATCCGAATTTCTCAAAAAATTCATCACAACATTATGTGATCTGTCGAGTTTCCATGCAATTTCACGAATTTTCATATCGCGAAAATTTTGACTTTCCCTTATCTCCTTAAATAACTTATAGATGGCATTATGAACAGAAAAAATATCGTTATATTTATCGTACGTTAGAGAGAATAAAATTAAGTAATAACCGTGACGAACATAATAGATACTTGGTTCTATTATTATGAAAATCAGTTTTTTTACTTTTTCCGCTTTAGATATTCCCTCTTTTTGGGGGAACATTGTTTTTCAATACGTCTGAACATGACATACTTCATTTATTATTATTTCAACTACAATATATTGTAACTCAAGTCTCCGAAATTGATGCATATCTCATTATATCTTGATAATTAAACCGCGAATTTTTGTGCAATTTGTGCATGTAATTAAAAAAATAAAACGTAAGCAACATATATTATATATATATATTTTTTTTTACCGTGTAAGTTCTCTACAAATGTATTAAAATCCGTAATTTATCAAGAAATGGCAGTCATATATAATGTATAAACTTCTTCTACAAATATATAAACTTCTTTATCTTTGAAACAATAATTTCGAAAGATTATTTTAAACGAACTAAAATTTTTATGTTACGTGGTTATTCTACGTAATAACTGACAGCTATAAATTTGATTTCTGATTACTGTTCGGTCTTACCGAACATGGAGATATATAAACCTTAATGTGAATATAAAATTGATCGATCCAGGGATAACAGCTTTGAACTATCATTTGTACACACTTTCTTTTTAGAATTAATAGTCATATCTGACTATTAATTCTAAAGCTCAAGTTTCCTTATTACAACTATCTCTACTGAAGGGACAAAAATAAATGTATAAAATCTTAATGTGACGGTCGCATCCCTACGCAGTACCATTGGACTATTTTATTATAAATATTATTTTATGGGACCGACCTCGCTCAACGGTACCTCTTGGCTTTAATTAACTTATCTTCCCAATTCCATGATCAGGAAGGATATAATAGAGTATATATATCTATTGTGTCCTTCCCGATCACGGAACTGGGAAGATAAGTTAATTATATATATATTTATAATATATTTATAATAACTTATATATATATATATATATATATAATTAAGACTGATATATAATGAATTTAGTAGTTGAGAAAGAAGTTTATCAAGAGAGTTCAAGTCAGTCCATTCGAGCAGTCAAATTTTATCCTTAACAAGTGACACAAAATCTAATCAACTTTAACTTTAAACCAGCTGTTATTTACTAGCGTTGAAAGCAGCAAGCTATCGACAAAACCTTCATCCAATACGCAGATTTAGATTGGGACGTGGCAACTACGATATAATTATTTTCTATATTGAAAATATATAAATATATAAATTATTTGCTTATTATTATGTCAAAAGAAATACAAGTTTAAAACCAATAGCATAGAAATGTAAAACTCATTTATACTTCCTGTTTCCTTCTGGACTTCATATTTATATCATATTATATTATATATTAATGCACTTATACAAAATTTAGAATTGCTAATTATATATTAAGCATAAGAGAATGAAATGTTAAAACTAACGTTATACAACTCTCACTCTCTTCTTTTATTTATGTAAATATCGATTCTATGGCTCCTGCATCTAATTTTTTATGTTTTTTTTTCATTTCTTGATTTCATTCTTAAAATAGACATATGTTGTATGTCAAAATTATTCTATGAAATGTATCTCAGTTTATCCTGTGTAATAATCGTTGATATTTTTTTGCTATTTTTATATCTCCTTTTTTTTAAAATCTTTGTGTCTAGTTTCCTGTGCTTTCTCGGACAATTGTTTATTAGGAAGCAATACATTCCTCCAAATAATAATAAGTATTGAATAAGTAATTTGAACAGAAACTGGCATGTAATATCATCCATAGTTGGAGACAAAGTACATCGCAGATTCTAAGATATATTTTAAAAATTTTTCCGGAATTTATACTATATTGTGATGATATTACTTAAAAAGTAATGTGAAGTCGTTTTATTAACGTAACGTATATTTCTGTGAAATTTCGACATTTGTAAAAAATCGTTGTGCTGTATTTCCATCATTCAAGCAATTCCATCCTTGTTTTACAAAATCGATGAGAAGGCTTTTCTCTAAAAAGTTTTTGAACATTTTTTTTTTCTTTTTGTTTGTTGCTCTCTCATTTTTGATGTGCTTGCTGACCATTTTTTAAATGGTATATTATATGATATGTGCAACAGGAATTCAAAACACCAAATCCAGGCATTGAAATATCAAAAGAACAATTATCCACATCACATGCTTTTGTGAATACTAGTTTTAAGTTATTCATTTCCAATGGCTTAGCATTACAAATATAACAACGCACTGTAGATGTTGTACCCATTTTAGCATTATATATTTTGCTACCAACCGTTGCTAATATATTGTATTTTATTTCGTTATTTTCTATTGTAACTGGTTTTAAGTTCTCTTTTCATTATTTATTCGATTTATTTCTCAACTTCCGTTGTTTTTTTAACAAATTTAAATTGTGTGGGTCGACAAAACCACAGAGAAGATGGATGTGGATTTTTCTATAAAATTTTTTGCATTCTGAAGCTTTAAGAGTACAAAACTAGAAATAAAGCTGAATCTTCATTTCATTATCCACTACTTGTTTATATCTGGCTTGTCCCGAGGTTTCATCGCAATCCCACTTGCAAGTTAAAATTAATTTATTATTTTCTTCTAATATCTTCAAAGTTTTTAATCTTGAAATTATGTGATTAAAAAACTTTGCAACTCCACTCTAATATAAGTTTTTGTAATTTGCATAGCAGTTTGTGGAGGATACTAATTTCGTTGTTCACTTACTAATTTAAAATAGGAAGGATTATTTTTTTCTTCTTACCCTTATATTAGCTTCGTTCCTCATGCTAATGTATTGATATATTACTTTGAAAGGTATCATAGAAATGTTTAATGCTGCTTCTTCAGTTGTAAATATATTTTTTTTTTTTTGTATATTTTTTATTTTCTCAAAAATAATCTTGTTAGGCCTTAATCTTGTCAGTATTTTTGTTTTCTTGAAGATATTGAATTAGACATGATTCTCATGGATACAAGCTCAATTTTGTGACATGTAATAATTCTTCTATATAATATTAATAATATTAATATTAGTATTAATATATTCTTTATATAATTTCTAATTCCGATCAGTATAATTCCTACTACCATGGCTCGAAAATATACGACACAGTTACACATAAGACTTTATATTTAGTTAATATTTCTCAAAATCAATAAGTGTCGAGTGTTCGTATTTGAAGAAATTTTGGTGGTACAAGTTTTTGGTGTAATATTCCTGTTCTTCCCAAGAGCAATGAGTTATATAATGTAAACTTCTATATCGGTTTACTTCCGAAGGTAATACTATTAATGTTAATTGAGCTGTTAGATGAATGTCTTGAAACATTGTAATGTTTATTACTTTCGATCTTCGTTAATAGCTTCTGTGTTTGAAAAGTTTAGTAAAAATTTGATAATTTGATTGTGTTCTAAATATATGATATTGTTGTTAGCTGCGAATAGTTTATCGATATTTTGATTAATTACGTCGAGATCTTTAGACCCTAATGTTCCGAATAAAGACTTTGAAATCAAATGCTCTTCGTTTGTTTCTGATGTGTAGTTATCTTTCTAGAATGATGCTTTTCTGTATAATGATTAGTTTTTGTTTGAGTGTAGTGCTTGAACTGAAGCTTTAAGTTAGCATGCGCTCACAAGCGCTGCGCAAGTTTGTCAAATTTGATTCGATTTTGTTCGACAAGAAATCTCGCGTACATCACAATATCGTCTAAATAAACGAAAAGTTCTGTTCCTTGCAAGTTAGGATTATGTCCATCAATCTTCGGAACATTGTTGGTGCGTTTTTTAAACCATTTGTACTTCCGTATGCAATAGAAAAAGAGATCTTCTCTGTGTCCGCCTTTTCCATTCTTATCTGATGGAATCCGCTAGCCAAATCGAAAACGCTGAAATATTTGTACAATTCTAGGGGTCTAGCATCTCTAAGGAGTGAGTACACAGATTTCTCATTAAGCGCACGATAGTCGACCATACGCTTGTTACCGTGTTCGTCAGATTATCCACAAGAGTGAATTGTATGAAGGTATTGAGCGTTGAATTATGTCATTCTCAAGGAGTTCTTTCATTTGTTTATCTACCTCGGCTTTGTGGATAGGCAGTTACATTTCTTGTGCGTTACATTTACTTTCTCTAACTTCTATAAAAGCGATCAGCTCTTTTTTGTTTAGATGATCTCGGGAAATTATGTGCTTCGATTCGTTTGTCGACTGCCTTAGTCTATCATATTGAAAGAATTCGCGATTCAAAATCTGGTGGGTGATTGTTTCGAGTTTGGCGAACATGTTGAGATTCCTTTGACGTCTTCCAATTTGACAATAAGTGGAAGGAGAAACGCGTTTTTCATTGTCAACACAACAAGCTGTCGTAACGTTGCTCGATTGCGCTGATTGATTACGCGAGATTTTGTAGCGTGTTGCACGTGGAGGAGAAGGTGCTACGGCTGGTATGCACTCTTCATTAGACAGCGGTGATCCAGGTGTTGTTCGATGATGAGGATGTGTTGCTGATTACGTCGTTTTGCAAAGCTCAATGCGTCGTACTTCATTGCTCGATTTATCACAGCGAATTTTGTCTAGTTCCAGCTGCTTGTATTTCTGAATCGTTTCGTCGAATATGGCATGTAAAGATTTCTGATTTTGTATGGCACACAATTTGGCCGTACTTGCGGACATCATTAATAAAGCTCTTTGTAATTAAATTGTTTATTTCCGGCGGGATCTCTTCATATCTTCAAACGCGAATAGCGCGTTACATATCCAGTATAGGTAGATAAGACAGATGGAGCTGGAGGGATGGTATCGTCGACAGAGTCGGAGAGCGTTAAATCGATGAGCTCGGCCAGTTTGCAGTTCTCGGCCATGGATGCAATATCCATGTTTCAGAGAGTACTTATATTTAAGTAAGTACTTGTATCTTGATAAATAACGAAGCAATTCTTACATACGTGAGATTTTTAAGGGATGACCAATTAGTAGAAGAAATGTTTTTTACTAGAAAGTTGATAACAGGTACAACTAACTGACAAATCAATTTTTGTGAATGATGTGTCAACTGAAGCGATGTGTGTGAATGCATGGATGGATAGTCAACAGATCTGTATCAGCACAGCGGTGTTTGAAATGATGTGCCGAGGTTCTCTCGTTTGGCGTTTTACTTTCGGCGGAGAGATATTAAATTAACGAAGGCTGGTGCTCTTCAATCTTTATATTTGAATGTATTGTACAGTTGTATGTGATCAGACTGACTGACGTATTAAGCCTGGATGATGGTTCTGGTATGTATGCTTGTACAAAGCTGACTGAGCTTTCTCGATGAACTGAACTGCACTGCTCTCTGACAGAATCTGAACTGTCTGTTACTAAATCTGAATTATTCTCTTACTAGTAGAAGTAATTGTAAAAGAGAAAGTTATTGACTGCTACGATTTGATATCATACCTGACTACCAATTTCAAGGCTAGTTGACCTTGATCTGCACATGTTTATGGTTCTCATGTTCGGTGCGCCCAACAAGATTCATTACTTCATACACCAATTTTTCGCTAATAATTCATTTTTTACAGCCATTTTTTAATTGTAGCATGTCATTGTCCATTTACATGGACAATTACTATAACAGCGTGCAAATCGCAGAGAAATTATTCGAAAAGGAAACAAGTATTTGTGGAACAATACGAAAAAATAGAGGTGTAACAGTTTATCTGAAAGATATACAGTTGGCAGAAAATTCAACAACTTTTCTTTGAAAAAATAATGTGCTTGTGCAAGCATGGAAAACGAAAAAGAAAATGTTATACATGATTTCAACCGGTACACTGTGCGACTAACATAGTTGATGTAGATACCAGAAGGTATAGAAGAACAATCAAATCAATATGTGTAATAGAATATAATAAATACATTTTGGAAAGTGTGGATCGCGTCGATAAGTATTTATCCTATTATTTGATTTTTCGAAAAACTAAGAAATGGAGTAAGAAAGCGGAAATGAAATTTATAAAAAATCGTCGGGAAGTACCATTTCGTTTAAAAAGTTTTTATTAGCAGTAACTTCGCAAATTATTGGGTTCAACGCAGGAAACAAATGAACCAGATAGATAGGCCCAGTAAGTTGAATATGTATTATTTATATTATCCCTAATTCTAATTTTGAAATAGGTACTTCAATATTATATATGAAAAGTATAGCAAAACATAATCCACCAGGCAGACTATGCGAAGGCATGAAGAAACATAAAATTACGACAATGCTAAACCATACGTGTTTTTGACTCTAAACTTCTCCAAACCTTGCGCCCTCCGATTACCATTTATTCAGATCGCTTCAAAACAGCTTAGGTGGTATTTCCTTAAAAGACTGCAGAAAAATCACCTGGATTAGTTCTTTAGCCAAAAACCTCAGAATTTCTGAGTGCAGCTACCGGAAAGATAGATAAAGGTCATCGAACAGAACGATACATATGATCGGGAAATGTTTTCAGATGTTATACTGCCAAAATACGGAAGTACTGAAAATAGGTATCCGGTTTTGAATCAGCCAGTGGATATATGCGTATACCCCATTGGCTTATTAGATTGTGTGTAATAAATGATATTCTGCCTTTAAATTTAACCACAGATTCATCAACAGTAATTGCCTTATTTGGTATCTATGAAATATTGGCTAAACTTAGAATCTATGTATTCCAAATAATTGCTAGGCTTTTGAATACAAGTTCTAATCGTGTCATCGCTTCGCATAGGTTTTTTTTCAAATGAAGCATCCGAAAGATTTGCAGAAATCTGTCCCTACTGAATGTTTCAGGAAAGAAAGGAATTCTACTACTGGAAGCAGTATTCTTCTCGTATTCTTTCTCATTTGACACTTCAATTAATCCCACATTTAGTAACGGCGATGAAAGCTAGAAATTCTTGTTTGGTAACGTCGTGCCAAATTGATTTATGTGATAGTTGTTTGTTTCTTATTTTTTGGCATAATAGTTCGTTTCTTTTATTATACTGTCTACTAAATCATTTGTGAAATATAAAGTAAAATAGTGTATAGGTTCCTCTATATTACTCGGTATTTGTCTGGTGATGTACGTCAAAATTTATTGTTGTCATTTACCAGTATGTTTTCTTCTGTACTATTTTCATCGCTATAACTACCTAGGTGATTTCTTCGTTGTCTTGTCGTTGGATGATACTATTACTACTATCGTTTTCTTCCGAATTAATATTTATTTTTTCTAACATATCTGGAACTCGTTTTCACTACTACTTATATTACTATATATTACGAGACTCGTGTTTGGTCGTTTTGCCATTGTTAAGTCGTTATCGAAGAACCTGAACGTCCTTGAAATAATGGGTTTCACGGTTCACACGTGGGAAACGTCATGGACTCATCGTATTTATTCGAACTCTAGCGTACTCGTGTTGGAATCGGACCTTATATACCCGACTCCCTTTTCGATCAGGGGCTAGTCAGTCCCATAAAGTAATATTTGCAATTACTTTATGGGACTAACCCAATACTGCCAGTACTGCCCAAGGACGCGTCCCTCACATTAGGTTTATGTATTTATTGGCCCTGGTCGTGAACCCAAGACGAACGGAACGCATCCCCTACAATGGGTATTCTAATTGAATATTGTCGCACTGGACTGTAACAAGTCTTCTTGAAAAATACTGATTCAGCCGATTCTGATTGATTCTGATGCGCGGCCGCCTACGAGCCTGTGCTTATTAGAATTTGATTGGCTTGATTAGCCAATCATATGTAGAGAAAGTCGACAGTACTATGGAATCCATATTGAAGGTCGATCATAAAATAGGTAAATAGGACCTGCGAGATTCCTAGAAGGAATAAGACTACTAAGTGTGGACTATAACGGAAGTGCAGGGTCAATTGGATTCTATCCGAATTACTGAGCGAATCTAGCGAGTTACACAATCTTTGTATCAACATCGGGCGTAAAAAATACGAACATTGTGATCGTTTGCTGTAGGTCATCAAAGAAAAAAAAAGAAAAAGGCAATAAACTACGGCATCGATGAAACGATTGATATTGACCGTTTTCGGTATGACAACGAACAAATAGACTCGCAAGTCGATGACCGTCGCGCGACGCTTCTGAGCCCTGGTCAACATTAGGTGAAAACATGTAAAGAGACGTTCAACGGAACCAGGATCCATAGGAGGATGTCTTTAATTTCTCGCAATAACAGCCATTGTCCGTTGCCATTCTTGCATACCAACTATTTCTTCTACTTATCGTCGTTTTCAAGTGGAGTAGAGAAGCGCTCGGATCGTCGTGAACGCACTTCTTTTCCGACGTAAAACCGGCTGATATTTTTTTCATATATCTTGGTAATAGTACCACATTTTAATTTGCTCTTTTGTGCAATTTCAATACAAAATTCAAGGGAAAACATGCATTTTTCAAAAAGTTGCGGTGAAATAAGTTCATCCTTCGTAATCATTAATAAACTTTGATGGCCCCTCTGAGGGGACATCTGAGTGCAAAGGGTTAAAAATCCTAAGGGATAATAAAGCAATTTAAAAATCACACACTATACCAGTCAAGCATCAGGTTATATCTTCTCCGCTGCCACTTGCAGCTACGATATTAAGAAACTTTTTGGTTGTGTGCTTGCGGAGCATTGTCGGAACGTCGCTTCGCTGTCAAAAAAGAATTCCATTGGATGGTAATATCATTAAACAAAAAGCACTTAAAATTTACAAACACCTTAAAGAACATGGAGAATCCTCTGTCAACCCAGATTTTGTGGCAAGTAAAGGTTGGTTCGAAAAATTCGAAAAATTCAAAAAGCGTTTTGCAGTTCATAGCAATCTCTGATGATCATATCACTTATTGAATGATTGATCATATTTTGAGCGTGTCTCTTAAAAAAAAAAAAAAAAAAAAAAAAA
>CAJDYZ010012352.1:27112-71437 GCA_903986555.1 Heterotrigona itama
CCGCGAACAGATAAAGAAGGAAATGGTCAGAAATGGAAGGGAAAGAGAAAGACAAGATAATTCTCATTGTTCGGCAGTGGACGCCCTCGAGGCGTCCGCCACTTCAAAGCCATTCGGCTCTCCGTAGCTCTCTCATCGAACCAGAGTCCGGCAGTTAATGAACTGCCCTTCGGCGTTGCAATGCAGCTTGCTGGTGGTACTAGTCGTCTAGGAAGCGAGCCAAGTGCCGGCGAGACCCATTATCCATTTACATAAAGGGCCGCAACGAGCCAGCTAAGGGTTTACACTGCTCCCTTAACCAACCCTCTCTCCCAAGAATTTCCGGCGACTCCTGCCAGATTAATACGTAGTCTAGCGTCAGATTCCACGCTCTGGACGCGACACTGCTATTTCTTTTTTCTTTTTCTTTTTCTTTCTCGTCCAACCTCGAACTATTCCGTCTACGAGATATTTACGATCGGCGTGTGGTCAACTCGACAGAAATCGTCGAATAGAGCGATAACGGTTTTTCGTTTTAAATAATGTACGATGTATCGGTATCGGCCTGTGCAAATAGATATAACCATAAAATCGCGATGGTTATCGATCCATAACTAACTAGGACAACTATAATAACCATGGTAGGAAACAAACGACGTTATGTAGCTATACAGCAATAGTTACGACTAAAATATTCCTTTGGAGGATTGCCATTCGATGGAGATTAGATATTTATGTGATAACGATAGCGCGGATAACGAGTGTGAATAATGACTGATTTGAGAAGTAAAAAAAGAACTTGCTCCGTTTTACTTTTTAAGACAATCGAGTCGACTGAAATACAAGGTGAGTGAAAGATTCGAATTTAGATTCTAATTTGTAGCTCGGTCGTTTATTTCTTGCGAAGACGAATTATTTGTTGTATGTTATGTTTCAGTATATATCTTACAATTAGATAGAATGAAATCTGATGTTTGTAAAAGTGACAGTATTTTTCTTATTATTACATCGAATTCTACATCGAGTATCACAAGTGCAGAGATTGCATTGCGATGGTTTCGAAGGGATTTCGAAATGATGTTTAAAATTGCATAATCTTATCAACCTAACAAGGCGCGTACTATCGAACTTTCTCTGTTCAAAGAACCTTGTAATGAATAATACGTAATAAAAGAAATATAACATACGTGTAAGCAAGGCAAAGTTTCATTAAAATATCCCCGATCAAACGAATACAATCGATTTTTTTATGGCATCGAAGCCAGCTTGAATTAAATTTAGCAAGTGTCGTGAGCAAACCTCTATCATGATTTGTCAGAATGGTAGACGATCACGCGATATAAGAACACTATTAAACGCATGTGCCGTAACGAAACGTGACAAGATCTTAGCCCTATGGAATCAATTAAAAAAGTCTGTATACCAGTAAGTGGTATTGACTTGCAAAAAAAAGTAAAAACTGATCCCATTAGTTGAAAATAAAATACTTCTTAATAAAGTCGAAATAAATAGTGTTAAATCTTGCGTTTTTCCTAATATAATTTTTTTTTCATAGCCGCGCTTGTATTGCAAAATATGCCCATGCCATATGCAAAAATCTCGATATCAGAAATTTTATATCACGTTTAATTTAAAAACGAAAATTTCGCACCATCCTTCAATTCTACGCTGAATGTAGCAAGTTCTCTGCATCTACGCTTCAAAAGTTTCAAAAGCAAACCCCCGGCGAACCGCGGCGAACTCGAGGGTGCAATGATACCAAGCCACGTGACACAGTGGTATCGTCTATCCCGCAGTGGCGACATCTCGGACGCGAAGGTCGTTTATTCGCGAAACAACACACGACGACGACGTTCCTCGCGTAGAGGGTTCCGAGCCCCGCGATAACGCGATCCACGTTCCACGATCATCGACCATCAACTTGCCGGCGAAAATCGTTCGGAAAATAAGGAATCACTCACGCCACTCACCTGAACCATTGATGTGTGTTGGCACGCGAGACAGACCTCCCCGCTTGGCGGCAGTCTGATGGTGAAATCAGTCCGTGCCAACCCCTGTCGTTGGCCTCGCGCCCCGTGCATTCAGCATCAGGCCGCGCACAAAACGCCGCAACACGCACGCACGCACGTGAGCACTGTTCACGTCACTACCACGACCACGCCCACGCGCCACCGACTTTCCCTTGTCCACGTAGACAGTTCACGTTAGTGTCACGTAACCACCACCAGGGGTGCTGGCCGCGAGTCGACGGCCGCGCGGGCGCAACCAGGGAAAATCGATTATTTCCTTTAGCTCTCTCCTGGGGGTCAATCTTAATCTGGTCGCGATAAATCTATTCGGGATGCATCGCTAATTCACGCGCATCGGCTTCTGTGCAGGCAGCTCGCGGCGCCGCGACTCGCAGACCGTCGTTACGGACCGAGGACTCCATTATCGACTCACCCTTCCTGGACGAATATCCCTGTTTAACGAATATCTCGCTAGCCGATGACAATTTTCTCAATGACGATTTCTACTGCAATACGGATCGCTCGGCAGATTTTCCACCCGCGAAGACGGGAATATTGTCATTTTAAAAGGGGGAGGTTGGTACGTTAAAACAAGGTTAAAAATGAAAATTATCGATTGTAATAGTTGTACGAGAAGTAACTAACATCCGAGTATACGTTAGGAATTTTCGTTTACGAAATTTCGTACTTACTGATTTAATATTGTAGTTGAGCGAATCTACCTCGAAACTCAGAGAGATTTATATTTATATTTATATTTATATATATTCGTAGATATTAAGAGATCTAAATAGAATTTCCATTTTATACGAATGCTAGAAATTAATGTTGAAAAATTTGCTAATAAAATCAAGAGTCAATTTATGATTCGTTGTCAAGCCCCACTTGTTTCAGCCTCAAGCATCAGACCGAATGGCGCGATCTAGCGCATTCGATCTCAATTCAATTAAGTCGAGTTAAAATTCAATTTCACCGTCGCGATACTTTCACGCGAGAATTTCGGCACAGACATTTCAAAAGGGATCCCACCACGCCGTGGTATCCTTTGAATAAATGTCGGGGACGTATTCAATTTAACTTCTGTCCAACATTTAAAGCCTTAGGAAAGCCGTGGACAGCGTGTTATCGTATTTGCATGATTACCTTTCTCCTGTCCCTAAGATAACACGTTAAAACTTGAACTTGATAACAACAGTCCGCCGTGCGGAAATTAAATAGCCGCGTCAGAATCCAACTTTCCAGACTGTTGCTGCCCGTTGCACGTTCAGTTTCCCCAAAAATGTTCACCCGTTTCTCTCGCCGAAGTAATCAACGAACGTTCGGTCTCGAACAATGTTAAAAAAAAAAAAAAAAAAAAAAACGGTCGACGTTGGTCTGAATTAAAATCTTTTCACGAACCCGATTACCTGTTCGTCGCTCGCGATATAGAACGGAGGCAGGCAGGGAGGAGAAAGAGAGATGGACAGCTCCGAGTTCTTGGCCCCGAAGACCGGTAAATTCTTTTTCCACTGATAAAAATGGTCCGTAAGATTCGCCCGATGGAACCTTGACACAGCTTAGAATTCCTGGCTGGCCAAACCGTCAGGTCACTCGAGACGTCAAAAAGCGTTGAATAATTTCTGAATTCGGCGAGACAGCTTGTGCCGGTGGTGCCGGTCCATTCCCCGGTGTATCATACAGTCTAGTTGTCAGTATGAATAGAAAAGTGCACATAGTTATGCCTGACCAGCTGTGTAAGCGCCGCGCCATAGCCGCTAGTCCGTTCCATCAACTATGAACCCTGAGGTAACATTTAATGAATAAGTCACATAGATGGAATTACGTTTAAATATTTTATCAATCGTCTAATCTCTAGAGTGCGCGGCATTCGAGTGTGATTTATTTAAGAACGTCTTGTCCGTGAAAAGTCGCGCGATGATAGCAGAAAACGATTGAAACTGCAGATTCCCGCGCGGCAAGAGATTGGGAAAAAACGATGGACGACCAGCATCAATGGTTGATTTATGTAAAATGCTTTCACAACCACTTTAAACGTGTTTTTAGCGAGGACTCGTCGGTTTCCAATGAAAATGTAAATGTATTCGTTCGTTGAAATAATCAATGACGCGAGTCCTTTCTGCGAAGAAAATTTAACAATATAGTTTTTGTGAATGCAGAAATTCGAGTTTAATTGTCGAGTGTAGAACGCTTGACAATTAAATTTTGTTTCGCATATTTTTCTACATTGGAATTAAACTTTCGATCGATTACGAGTATAAAATGTACACATCGTTCATCATTTATTAATATTTTTAAATTTAGATTGACAACAACGTTACCTTTACCTCGTTAAACTGCTTGCAATAGCCCACGATTCATCCTGTTACCTGTATCAAAGAAAACGTTTTCACATTTATGTGAAATTTCCCAATTTCACGACGCCGTAGCCATCTTCCGTTTTATTTAAGATCCAATTAAGAACACACTTTAAGTTCGCAGCTTTTTAAACAGGGAGTAAATTATTCATGATGTTATGCTCCCTATAGTTAGGAGCGTAGTGTTTGGTTTATAATACGGTCTACCATCTCCTTCTCGTAAAGATGACGTTGCCTCAGGGACTCCAAATATGAATCTTCAATGACGTCGTACGAATTTAACGACGAACAGAAACTCGATGTTCGTTCGAATTTCTTAGACGATCTTCTCGACAATGATGTCTTGCAAACGTTATGGTTTTTCTTTGAATATCTGTCGCCACTCGTATCCCTATTTTTTTGTATAGTTGATCCTTGATCCTCAATTACTGTCGAACGCATCGAGTCATCTTGCATCTGTTGCGATAAAAATCATCGTTTGTATCGACAATATTAATCAATTGAGATAAGACTTGGAAAATATGTTTCACTTTAAGGAGAAACAAGAGGTAAAGTTTTATTTGAAGGTATAAAAATGGGACTGATGGGATTTTTGTTTTCCTCTTAAATGCACGCTAGAATTTTTGCGCTGAGATGCAACGGCCATTATCGATCCAGCAGATCAAATCAATAAAGATGGTAAGATGGATGAAAGCATCTCAAGGAGAATTCCCTTTTTCGGACAATCGTACAAAGAGATATCAGAAAAAGGATCATTGTTGAGCGATCGCAAGAGAGTAAGGACTCTTGATTTACCTCTGCATCGACCTCCTGATCCTTCAAAGGAGGCAGCAAGCATTTTTCAGCGATAGCATCCTTCGTCTGTGGACATAGAGGAAAAGTCAGTAGTTAAAACGAGTTCAATAGTCTTCTCGCATGCTGAGCCAAAGTAAAGTAAAACGAAAAGACAATAACACACTTTGTCAAGTGTAAGAAAACAACGGAAAAATAAAAAAAAAAATCACGAGGTGAAAATCTATTATTGTCTGCTAAGTATCAATAAACGCATCTACGCCACGAACTAAATAATATTTGATCGGGAAAGTTTCGGCTCCAAGGCGGACTTTGTGTGGCCGATGTTATCCGTTATTTCAACGTGACATTGGCCAAATGTGTTGTCGATATCCGGGAAGGGAAAAACTGCCTTATATCACGGTCGAGGGCCTTGTCAGGTATAAAACAAAGCTCTCCCAGGTGGTCAAGGCGACTTGGAGCTACTAAGGGCCCAGGTCAATTGATGCTCGCAAATCCTTTATTGCGATCAGATGGGATTCGTACGTGGAAACTTTCTCAAACATCGGCCTAAGAAGCAGAATTCTTTTGGCTTCGCGACGGTGCAGTTCAGCTCTCGATCGAATATTACCACCGAAGGGAACCATCCCTTGATAATCAGGCGCGCGACAAAAATATGCTAACAATAAAACGAACAACATACATCTCGTCCCGCTAACCAACGCGCGAACAATATTTTCATACAACTTTTTGACTGAAAGTAATTTTCCCCTAGAATTCTAGATTACAACAGGCACAATTTCGTTAATGACGACGTTAATTTCTGAAACTATTCCCACGTCAACAAAGTCGATCGTTTTGTTAAAAATTCCACGTCGCACGCCGGGGCGTAACGCCGGAAATTATTTTGAAATAGTTTCCCGGGGAAGTTGCCTGCCCCTGCGGGATTGGTATTGCGAAACGTCGCGAACCCATTCCGAAATTCCTTTGTAAATTGTTTTGCGGTGGCCAGTACGTCGACGCAACGGCAGGACAAAGAAAGCCCCGGGCAAACATGCATAAAGAGCGTAACTCGTTGAAATTCAGACCGCGATTATCGATAGAGGGAGACAGACAGGACAGATGAGGATGCTACGAGCGAGAGGGGGGAGGATGCACTCTCGCAACGACGAAAATAAGCAAAATCTAATTCCAACGGCGGTAGGCGAGTCACGGGACCCGGTCCCCTTTCCCAGAGAGATGTAACATGGGTTTATCCACGTGTAGAGAATTTCTGTACCTTCTCTCGCCCTCCTATCCTCAATTCCTGCCCTGTCCTTGTGGTAGTTGCGGCCTGCAGCCCTCGCTTTGTGCATATAATTGGATTTAGCTTCGGATACCAGTCTCTCTACTTTGCCCACCAGCATCCACGCGCATCCACCCATTCCTTCGTCCTTTTCCCGCCCTTTCCATCCCACCTCCCTCATCGACCTCGATGTCTTATGATTAGATCTAACTCCATTTAACGGCTAAAGACTAATTTCCCATACTGTATCACCGATGGACGATTGCACGATAAGGAGCGTGTAATTAACAAACTGCGAAACATGTTTGCACCCGCTCCACCTGCGTTCCTCTCCGTTTCCTAAATACACGAGCGGATTATCATTGAGGAAACTTAATCTCCCTGATGAAAGTGAACGGTTAATATACTCTGACGATGGATGCGTTTGTAATTCCGTGCGCGTATGTATGTGTTCACGGATTGTAATTACGGAATGTAATTGGCGAAAGTTAATTTCATATCAAGAAAGAAACTAAACAATCGCGATTCATCGCGTAATAATTACAACACTGATGCAATCAGTTAGAAATCTGAAAGCCCAGTGACAGGAGAGGCTGCGCGACGTGAACGATCTTGTAACGAACGTAGAAACAAAACGCGAGAACCAAGGGAGGATGAAACGAACGACGAATGAACGGCGGGGGAAGAAAAAACAAGGAGACTCGCTCGCCATTGTTAACGCGAAAGTGATACGTACGTAATTAATTTCTCTTATAAATCTTCCGAAGGGACCGTTACGAGGCTTGACTTTCGCGCGCTGAACAAGTAAAACGAATCAGTTTTCGTCGCGATGCCTCTTTGCATCCTCTAATTGGCAATTAAGTATCGAGCGTAACGCGAGCAAACAGCAGACGATGTTAATTCGTCATCCTGCCACGCCTCGGCTATCCTTTTCCTACGTCATTGTAGACTCCAAACACGGATAGTTGGCTTTGATTTGCGTCCGCGTGGTCCGATTCGATGTTCGATTTTTTTTTTTTTTTTTTTTTTTTTTTTAACGAATTCGAAAGCGCCGAAATGAGAACAATTTTCCGTGCACGAGTCGAAAGAGATTGGTATTACGTTTTGCAACGTTGTCGCAAATTGAAATTATGATGCGCGTGTGTGTGTATATCGGAAATTTTCAAACTTTTGCTGCAAGCTTTTGCGTGCAGCGTAACGGTTTTTTCTTCTTTTTTTTTTTTTCTTTTTTGTACAAAATAACGAAAAACTGTTCGACGATAAAATCAATTAAATGTTTACAATTATTTACGAGCATCCTCGAGTACGAAAACACTTCGCGCTTTAATGGCCACAATGTTCGTTGCAAATTAATTTTGAGTAAAGTATAAAAAAACATCGTTGAAACAAAACAAAGGACAACTTTTATATCTTTTTTCCATTTTTTTTAGAATTCTGTAGAATTTTCACCGTGAAAAAAAACGTCGCTTATCCCTACTGTTAATTCAATACAAACGTAAAGATTAAAGAAAGACTATCTACATGTGTTGCTCGCAGATTCAACGTAAGACTGTAGCCTTAAACATCAAACGCAAATTTAAACGTTTAATTATATTTTATGAAAATAAGATGTGAGAAAAAAACATAAGTAGTAGAAATAATACTCAAAGTCACAAAGTAACGAGGCAATCACAGTATTCCTTAATAAATTACATATCCTGTCACTTGCAAATTTCTAGCTTCTATCCTACTATTGTAGAAATAAAATAAAAGGAATATTTTATTTCACGTTGTTAAATAATGTTGGAAAATGAAGTTTATTAAAATAAGGATTGACAGAATAAAAAAGTCTTAATACTACGGTAACCTACTCTCTATTAAAGCTCGCTATGTTTCTACTCGCTGACGACTCACAACTCTCTGTCTTCATTCTACGAAGTCTCTCTGCTGGATTTTTTTACGATATGGATTCTCGAAACCTTTGACCTCTCACACATTCATAATCTAATATTTTAAGTCCTAAGACCTGGGCAACTTAAACAAAATATTCGCAAGCCTAGCTTTCGCTCTAAACGCTACAAATAGCGCTCCACTGATGATAATTGTCTCGTTGTTGGGCACTGGAGAAAGTTCCGATCCCTTTCCCAGAATTCCCCATCCCACACTATACATATATCAGCCGGATTACCTGCTTGTGTAAGAGAGCAGCAAAAATTTTTCTCGGGCGCATCGTTCATTAAAAACGTCGCATTGTTGTTTCTCTGTGAAACTCTGTATTTCCCCTTGACCGTAAGCTCGCGGATTTCGTCCGACGCTGTACATCAGGATTTTGCGCATGACACGTACCTTGGTCCTGTATGCTTGCAGCAGTATCCGCTGGCGATTACGCGCACTAACTGAGTTCCCGTATGACCTTCGCCGCATCAGCCACTCTCTCTGCAACAACAAACAATCCCTGAAGCTGCCATCGCTTCGATGAAACTTTTCAAACTAAACAGACCTGAGGAGGGAGAAAGGGGGCTTGGAGGAGAGGGCTGTTCCAATGGGCGCCGGGGGCTTTATTTACTTTTTACGAAAGCTCCGCGACGGCCTCCACCATCCCTCTGCAAGTTTCCGGTAACGGTAGCGAGAGCACATACACGTACAACCCCTACATCCGACGAAGCGTCTGACAACGGCACACTTCTACTCTATATACGTATAGTACCTCTTATTTCTCTCCCTCGTTCTCCTTCCCGCTCTTTTTCTCACTCTTGCTTCTCCTCGTTTCTGTCTCCTTCCCTGCTCCTCTTTCTCTCTTCTTCTTACTCTTTCTCTCTGCTACACGCGCACAGACACGCACACGTACAGTCACAAGCATCGAGCATCCGGCGCGGGTTTGCCCGTTAAAAGTGCAGTAAGATCGATCGATCGAGCTACGCCGAAAATCGTCGAGTGCCGACTCTCCCCCGGCCGAATCCAGCGAGTAAAGTAGATTATGCAAATGCTCGTCGAAAGAGGAGGACGATGCAAAAGGAACGGATAGGGAGGATGGGTGAGAGATGGTAACCAGGCCAGATAGAAGGGAAGAACAAAAGAACCGGGAGGAAAAAGGAGGAAATTGTATCTGGCGAAAGGGTCAGGTCCAACTCATCGCACGATGTTATCCTTAAAAGTTAAATAGCCAACAAACGACGTTTCAATGGACGATGTCTTTTTTTTTCTCCCTTGTCGTTTGGAGCCTCCAATACCATCACGCTACTCTCCTTCTCTCTCTCTCTCTCTATAGTGTGTCACTCTGTTTTTTCGTTTCTCTTGTTTACACGTTGCGCGTCATGCTCTCGTGAAACCGCAACGTTAATACACGTCGGTACAGTTAATATCACGGCAAGTTAAACCGGGCAATATTAATACAACCTTTCGGGTGTCTGTGTAATTATGGACATTATGGTGTACCTCTGCTGTCCCCTTGTTCCAGTCCGCTGACTTCCGCCGGCGTTTCATTTAAACTGTTCTCGACGGCGCGTCCACCAGGAACAAATTTATTCCCGTGTGTACTTATCTACGCCGGTACCAAGTTACTCGGTAATCCCGGATAATAGCGAAAGAATGTACGACAAATGTGCGGCTGTAAGAAAGATACACGGATAAAGTCGGTATTTTTCACCGGGAGCAAGTTGCAGCCCGAAACTTCTTTTTGTATCGCCACCGTACGTGCACCTTACTCCCGTGTAACTCCTCGTTGATCCTGGCTGAGCCTTCCTTTTTAGCTTGAAATGTTTAATGCAATTATATTTGGATCCAAATTGTTCCGGTTGTTCCGTTTTAAATAATTACGAGCCATGGAATAACAAACGCGAACTCGACGTATTAAAGATTGAAATCGACCCAGTTTGCGTTGGTCGGTTTAGACGATCGGTGAATGATCGATCGTCTAAATCAATTCACGTAGTTTCTCTCAACAGTTCTCTCCCCGAAGTATTATTCATCGACATCCTCGCTTGAAATTGTACCAAGTTTGATTCACTTCGCAACTAAAGACTAAAATCATCCTCGACCTACTAAATATCCCAAGATATATCTCCCAAAACTATACTCCAATTTAAACAGAGCTGCTCTAATTTTACGTTACAGAGCGAGTTACTATATAAATATTATTTATTTTTGCAAACAATGCAATCTTCGAAACTCCTGTTCGTATATATTAACATGGCGTTGACAATAATTCACGTTCGTGTACGTTCCATTAACGTTGCAAAGAAGGAAATGTAATAATGATGAAGTTTGATATAACACAATTACCATATACCATGGTTGAAGTTTAAATATTTCGTGAATATTCAAATATTGCAAGAAATCTTCGTTCCATCAATTTCTGTCATAAAAAGAAAACGATTGAAATTCCTTAAATAAAATTCTCAACAACGATCCAAGCGTTTTTCTCAAATAATCGTGACTGACATCTAGTTGCAACATCTATCCAGGCGGATAGAAATTGCTGAAGAACCATCGTCGCTGAATCATCGCGTGAAATTTTGATTTCAAATCCAGTGAAATCGTCGCCGATGAAATTCTTCCGTCTTAAAAGCGAGCAAGAATGCGAATACGTGTCCGCGCGTGACTCCATGGACCATGGAGCTGACCTGCTTCTACGTTCCCCTGTTCTTCAGCCGAGTTCCAACTCGCGGTGCTGGGAACTCTGAAAAATTTACAGGCCGACCCTCTGCCTCTCGAGTATTTAGCTCAAAGGCTTGTGGAATTTACTGTGTCTCCGAGTACGTCGGCGACAACTATTTCCTCGTCGTGCGCTTGGCGACGGGCGGCTGTCGAAGCTGTACCGGCACGCCAACCAGAATGCTGTCCCGGAGGAACGGCATTGCTGCCGATTTTTTCAAAGCATTCGCCGCTCTCGCGACGCCATCCTGTTAATTCCTGTAGTATAACTTCGCTTGCATTTACTTTAAAAGAACGTTTAAGATCTGTCTAATCGACGATGTGAAGTTTTATACATGTACAATACTATGCCAGAAGTATTTATTGAAATTTGAATAATCAGCGAAGTTGTAGATGATTTATCTCAGATGAATGTAACTTGAAACTTTAACCGTGTTCTCCTCGAAACTGTATTTTTTTGCGGTAAATCTCTGCTTGTTTCTTATAAAACTGTCTATCACTTAATTATTCTCTTTCCCTATCTTCGTTCAACTTACGGCTAATGTACTAGCCAGTGAAATGTCTTCGAGCAAATGTTTGAAGATGAAAGTTTATTTCACTGCCAAGTTCGTCAACGAAACTGAGGATTTATGCATGTCCTGCCAGAAGTTTGTTCGTAAAGGTGCCTTTTCCTTTTTGGAAATCCGTGAAATTTTTCGTGTATCGTCCGATGTGTGAATTTGATAGGACTTGCACGAAGAAAATAGAAGGTAGGAAATGATAAGGTAGTTCCGAGGAAACGGCCGCATGTTTATTAGATTGAAGTTACGAAGACGGGCGACAAGCTAACTCGCTTTAGGTCTTCCGTGAAATTGTAAACTGTGATGGGTCGACGGAAGCGAAGTTTCTTCTACTTGCGCTTTCTCGGCGCAGTGCCGGCAGGTTAACTTCCGGTGGGACAAGGAAACGAGATTGCGAGATGTCTCTGTTCGAACTTCTGCTAACTCGACTTTAGCCCGAATAGCCGCGCTCATCCACGAATCATCAAAAATGCGATTCACGTTTTATGAATACGAAAATATATGTTTAGAAACGTTCCCTATAATAAAGATACACAGGGATCGAATTTTAGGAATGCAAAAAAAAATAAATAAATAAATACGATATTTTAAATTATTAAATGAATAAAATAGATCTCTTCTAGTTCTTCAAGTCTGTTTTTACTCATGATGTATATGAATGTACATAATAAGAAATAATAAAATGCGTATAATAAATGTATTTATATCTAATAAAAATCACACCGATCAAACAGTCCTGAGTTGTAATTATTAACGGCAAGATTTTTCAAACAATCTGTTGCCAACGCTAACCTTATCCTCCGATCTCGATCTCACGACGAATAAATCCCAGCTCAATTAAGTACGGTCGAAGGATATGTCAGAAGGGAACAAACGAAACACACTTACCTTCGCTTGCATCTCAATTTTATCGGGCCCAAGAGATCGATCAAGCTTCGGTATCGGCAAGGTCTTGTACTCCTCGATGGTATACGGCCTGTAGCCGAGACTCTTCTTCGATTTATCGTCAGGCGTACTGTACTTAACTGTGTTCGTGCTGGAGAAGATAGTGTTTGTGTCTTGGAACGTTGATCGACGCACAGTTTTAGCGGATCGATTGGCAGAGGCCAGAGGGTCGGTAGATCCCTCGATTATACGTCGATAAAAACTCAGCTCGCTTTGATCGTCCCTCGGGGTCGCCAACGAACGTGTATCGTCGTCACTGAGCTCTTCTCGTTCGCTGTCTCCGCAAACCGACAAGGTGGAACCCTCCGGGGATCGAGCCTTGTATTGTGGTCCACCTGCGAACAACGAGATACTAAAGATACATCTTCCTCAGGACGTTCTTCGTCCTATCGCTTTGAAATTGAAGTAGGAATCGCTAGTTTGAACGCGACTCGAAGCAAGGATATTCTCAAATCTTTTGATATTTAATATTTTAACAGCAGTATCTCGAAAATTATGACGAACATATAATCATAAAAAATATGTCGAATAATCAATTGATTGACAACGCAGTGAATTTTGAAACCATGCGTTTGTAAAAAGAAAATTGTAAATTAATTTACAAATGATTATCATATGAGGACAAATCGGTAGACAACAGTAATTCATCTTAGATTAACAGTCTTTGCATTAACAAGAATCAGTCAGTATTTACAATTAAACTTAAAACAAACATTTAAAGACAATATCAAGCGGACAAATTCTTCATGCTTCCAACTATCTCATAGCTTCCAGGCTAAATCCCTTCGATATTAAACTACAACAGGTCAAGGCGTAATCTCCAGGGCGTCGTGACCGTTTAAAAATAGCGATCCTGCCAAAAACAATACTTCTCCCGGTGGAAAATCGGACCTAGTGGACACGTCGCGCTTCGAATTACAAGGAAGATCCAAATAACAATAAAGCAGGAGGATGGCCGGTCCCTGGGCAAACAAACGAGAAGGGACGGTCCTGAGATGACCACCGTACGTTCTAATTCTCCGCGGACATATACCACCAACGTCGAAAAGACATCTAATCACGACCAAGGTAAACCTTCTCCGAGGAAAATTACATCGTTCCGGTGGCGTTTCAAGCATCGCCACGTAAACGCACCCTTCCCGCCCTTCGTGTCAGCCACGAACCAAGAAAGAGAAAGAGGAACATCATCTCGTTTCAGACTAACTGAATCTCCGACGATAAAGCTCCAAATAGGAGCGTGGCTTTCTCGCCTGCTGAACCTTCGGGCCGAGTACGTCTCCGAGTTTTTTGTTCGGCTTCATAGGCATCGGTACGTCGTTCGAGCAACACTTCGTCGCAGACGTCTTCGACAAACGCTTGGCATAACTTGTATCAGCTAGTCTTTTGCTGCCACCATCTTTTTCTCGTTTTGAATCGTTTGTGGTCTGAAAAGCAAGAGAGTGAGTTTCATATAAAATACTTATTTCATTTGCACAAATTGAAGGAACATTACTCTTCAATGATCGATAAAAGCAAAATTGTAAGTTTATAATCATGAATTCTTCCTTTTCCTTCAATTGATGTTTTAAACAGCACAGTCGTAATACAAAAACAATAGGGCAATAAAATTGAAGTTCATAATTTATGAAATAATCAAAATGTTCCTTGTGTTGTAGCCAAGTAGAATCAGAACGGTTTCTCATCGCGCCAGGGATCTTACGTTTCTCTTAAGGGGATCTGCGACGTTTCGTTTTCCACTGGCCGAAGACGTCGGACACCGTTGCTTGGACGCGTCTATGAGTCCCCTGTTCGCAATTATCGCATTCTTGCTGCCGGCTGTCCCCGTGTCTTTATTGATACTCGACGTAGTTTCATTAGATCCGGTATCTGAAACATTTCCGGTGAAAAAGAAACGGAACAAAAATCAATACTCTCTGGTGAATCGATCTCGTTTTTTTTTTTCTGGCCGTTTCTTAGAAAAGATATCAAATATCGGAGACTCGTTATTATCCAGAAAAACTTAAACAATAATTAGAAATTCAATCTATCTACAACATCAAGACTTAATAAGACGAGTGGTAAGGTCAATCACGACTGTTGTTCTTGCATCTTTGCGTATTTGCCTTGGATTGCCACTGATGTGAGAATGAAAATGAAACTAATTTCTTGACTTATTGAACATTTATTGAACATTGAGCTTGGTGGCTCCTATGCAATTCTTGCTTGGTAAGGATGTTGAACAGAGTGAGACTAAATATTGGCTACTTGAATAATTTTTTGTAACCAACTGTATTGACAAACTATTTGTAACTAACTATTCTGAACTGATTTGACTGACCAACTTTCTCCTTTATCCGGCTTTAAATTACCCCTTCCAAAGAAGGAGTTATAGAGCGGAGGATATATACCAAGATACCAATCAGGAAGTATAGGAGAAGGTTTCCAAATTTTCCCATCACTACCCATAAGAGTAGGGCATTTCTGAGTACGATCGTCTTAGGAAAATTATTCCGCTGCTTACACATTCCCTCGAGTACGCAGTTGTTATGACAAGATGATCCCCATGGTGCGGAATATTTCGTCGCATTTAAAATTAACCCAGATGTATGGGGCGCCTTGTCTGGAGGTTTGAAGTGGCCAAAGACCTAATTTGCCACGCTAAGCTTGGGAACATCAATGCCATACGTGTTGCGTACCCTTGGCCTTAACAACGAGTATTTTAATATCGCCTATAATGACATTATAACTCTCGGAGTAAATAACTCTTCAATTATCAGGCGCCAATATTATAGTAATCAAATGATGCGTTGAAAATTGTAATTTTACTGATCACGTGGGTAAATACTGGAATATTAAATGCTAAATGTTGAAATATTGTGTTTGTGTTTTATTCTCCCGTTTCTTCCCGAGTTAATGACAGATCAGCAAATAAATTAATGTTCAAAATTTTACTTGGTTCTAGGTTAAATCCACCGGTGTTTCTGTATAAAAAATTCTGATTCCCTGGTGAGATTTCGTTAACATTCTCGAGGGAATCCATAGAATATACCGACATTTTGGAAACAGTTTCGATCTATTTAAAAAGTATGCGAAAAGTTACATAAAAAGCTTACGAATAATTATATTATATCGCGATATAAGTCAAATGAGTAAATGTAAATACTTATTTGGTTACATGACTCAATTCAAGCAGTTTCTTGTGTTTTGTATAAATACCTACATATATGGTGAATCTAGCAAAAAAGTTACTTAGAAATTTAAAGATATTTAAATACGAGATATGAATTGAAATGAAAAGTATCATGTTTTTTTTCAACTACGTTTCAAATTGTTTCAAAAAGGCATGCGATATTTTACAGTTTAATATATTCTGTAGAAAGTGAAAGTAGATGAATGAAAGAATAAATCAACAAACTGTACACTTATATTTGCAAAAAATAACGCTGATGACAGATAATGTAGATACTGTGAATATAAAACGGTAAACTAAATAAACTCTCCCCAGCCTACGCAAATATTTAAGCCGAAATATCTCAAGAATCAGAAAAAATACCCCGCTGAAAATTCGAATTTTGTATCAGGAGAACATGATTATTGAGGAGGTGTTACGACCCCTCCATCGAGTAATTCTTCTGATATAGACGATTTTCAGAAAATCTTTAAACAGAAATATTTCGAAAACTAGGAGGTATTCCTCGCTGAATGTTCGTATTTCTTACCAATAATTTATTTATTCCACTAATTATTCCTACAGTCCAGTTCATATTTCACTCTACTGGAATATGAAATAATCTCTCTTTGTACCAGTCGAGATTAATCTGGTGTTTCGGTCGTCAATAACGCGAAACAATTGATAATTTTTGTTAATATTTCGAAAAACAGTTTTTCCATCATACTAATCAATAATTTCATAATTTTTACATTTCTATCGCAAAGTTACACTTCCACGAATTTATTACTATTAATATTTATTAATTTTTAATAAAACCAGTTAAAACTAAATTTACACTTTCATGATACTAATTTTTAAGTTACAACTACACTGATATATATTAAATAAAAATTATGTATATAGAAATATTTTATTATGTAATAAAAATTTATGTAGAGAAAAATTATTTCGTCAAAAATTAAGTTAAGTAGTGATCGTCACTTCTGAATAATCGCGCAACATAAATATATATATTATGTAATTATCGTTTTCATTATTGTTAATAAAATAGTTAATAATATATAGAAGTATAAGGAAATTCAATGATTGATTCAATTGTTATAATTGATAAATAGTTATCAATAAATAAATAGTTAAAATTGTTATATAATATACAAAAATACCATAGAAATATTAACTATATTTATAGTTTGAATAATTCATTTAAAACAATTAAATTATTTTATTTCTATAACATTTCTATATTTGATATAATTTTCCTATTACGATTAAACAATTAAATTAATAATTTCATTCAATAATTCACGTCGTTTGTCTTAAATACATTGTTCAAGTTGATTGTTATAAATTATTTAGTTAAAATTTAGTAGCGCTGCAACGCAGAACCTGCCTAAATCGATAGAATGGTAGAATGTGATACGAAAGTGTGTATGGGGGTTAGGTGACCCCCAAAACTTGTAACATGAAAGAACATTGTTTGTCCAGTCTATCCTAGTTAGTCAATATCCTTTACTTGTCTAACATGGCAGCACTTATCAATTACTATAATAAACGCCATCTATTGTGAATGTATTAAACATTTTTATGATATAAATCACAACTTCGAGACTTGAATACTTTATTAGATACCGTGCTGCCGCCACTTATACTTTTAAATATTTTTTTTAAGTAGTTAAAAGAGAGAGAAATCATATCAGGTGTGTTGATCTTTCTTCGTAGCAGTAATACGTAAAAGTGAATAAATATAAGTAAAATATTAGTCTTTACATAAGACTAATATAATTTATTCATTTGTTTAAGAAATAACAATTGCGTCGTATACCACAGAGAGTGAAAAGTAAAAATATATTTTTATTAACATTCGTAGTTTCGTACAAAGGAGTATAATAGAAGACTAATATGGCTAAAAAATTAAAAAATGCCACAGATGCAAAAAAATCTGACAAAAATATGACCGTCAAACAAAAAAATAATCGTCAAGTAAGTTATAATAGGTTATACAACATATATATATAACAGTTGTATTTATACTATAATAAAAATTACAAAGCATTTGCAATTATATAAAATTATAGAACATTTGTTATATTTATCTTAGAAGAAAAAATCGACAGAAGACGACGAAAATAAACTTAAACCCGCCATTCTTAAAGATCAGAATTTGAAGTTCAAAAGTAAATCTACAAAAAATAAATTAAATAAAACTGTAAAACAAATATGCAAGAATGACAAAAAACGTATTTGTACTGACTTCTTAAATTCTGACACTATAAAAGTAGTAAATGTAAAGAACAAAAGTAGAAGTAAAGTAAGAAAACAAGTTCAAAATAAAAAAAATCAGCACCTTAATAACAAAAAATTAAAACGTCAGAAACAAAATAAAAAGAATAAAATTTCTGATCAATCTAAGAGTACAATTAATGATAATAAGATTGCAAAGAAAATGGAACCTGAAACAAAAAAGAAACAAAAATTAAATGAAAAAAAAAATTTAAATAAAGTATTAGAAAAGAAATTGAAACAAAGAAATAGTAAATTTTCAATAACTTCCAAAAAGAAAAATGATGATCCTCAAGTAACCAGAAATCATAACTTAAATATCAAACATTTGCAGGAATTACTTTCTAATAAACAAAAAGAACAAAAACAGCAAAAAGTAAACATGAAACCGCAATCTTTAAGACAAAAAATGATGACTAAATTAAAAGCTTCTAGATTCAGATATTTAAATGAAACTCTTTATAATAACGAAAGTTCAGAATCTAAAAAATATTTTAAAAATGATCCTGATGCATTTAAGGCATATCATGAAGGATATAAACAACAAGTTGAACAATGGCCTGTAAACCCCCTTGATAATGTGATAGCTTCAATTAAAAAAATGTTAGTATTTTTTACAGCTATAAATTACTATTTAATTGTTGTATCAAACATTATATGAACGAATATTAATCATGTCATAGGCCAAAGCAATACATAATTGCTGATTTTGGATGTGGAGAAGCAAGACTTGCTACTACAGTTCCTCATAAAGTACATTCTTTTGATCTTGTTTCTCTAAACAAAAATGTGACTGCTTGTGATATAGCACATACACCCTTATTAACAAATAGTGTTAATGTTGTTGTATTTTGCCTATCACTTATGGGAACTAATCTTAAAGATTACATTATAGAAGCAAGTAGAGTTCTTAAAAAAGGGTAAGTACAAAATAAACATAAGTAATAAAAATGGATACTAAACTTTAATAGAAGAACTTTAAAGAAATATAATAATAAAAAATATTTGTTTCAGTGGTATATTAAAGATAGCTGAAGTTGAAAGTCGATTTGAACGAGTAGAGGATTTTATAAACGCAATAAATGGTTATGGTTTCAAAAATATTTGGAAAGATTTATCTCACAATTTATTCTACTTTTTAGATTTTAAAAAAGAAGGAGACATTAGCGATAAAAAAAATAAATTACCTTCTATTACATTAAGACCATGTTTGTATAAAAAACGTTAGGTTATAAGCAATGATAATATTACACATTTCATTAAAATTTTTAGTAAAATTTATTTTGTTGTATTTACTGTATTTCGTCCAATAAAAATAATTATAAAGATATGGAAAATATGTTCCATAATGTTTTGACGTCATATCCTTTTCAAATGAAATCAATCACATTTTGGACATTTAATATCTGTGCCAGCTTAAACAATGTATTATTCTTTGAATACATTGGTCTGTTTGGCACATTTATAAAAACTTTAAAATAATAAATATTGTACCTATTTTATTCATAAATAACTTTAAAAAATCTATTATTCTTAAAATGCTTAACACAATTCATAAAAATTTTAAGATAATATACAAATATTATAAGTATTTCATTCATAATTAATAAAGTTTTATAGCTAAATTATAATGCATGATGTTAGATATATAAGATTATATAATGTACTATGTTACAATTAAAAACCCCTCAAATTATTCATATGTATACCATTTAAAACATTTTGTGTTTCTTCCTTTAAATCTTCTAATTTTTCCACTATTTGTAACTGTAAAATAATAATAAAAATAACAATATATAATATATTATTAATACAAACATAATATAAAACGTAATTTACTTTGGCAGCTCCAATGATCTGTGTCGCAGTTTTTTTACTCAGATATGGAATTTTATTTTGCAAATCCATTGGTTGAGCTTTAGCTATAATCTGTACTGTTCTAAACCCCGCGTTATACAATTGACGTGCTCTACCCTATAAAATGAAATAATATTATAATTCAAATAAATTATTATTTTAGTTTCTAGGTAAAAAAATATTCTTACAATTTTGACTAAAGGCAAATCCATCAATGCCTCTAATTCCAGAGGACAACAATATGATAATTTTTTACTAAATATATTTAATAAATCTTTAAATGCCCAAAATTCATCCAATTCCTGGAATATTCATTCATTGAAATTTTATGAAATATTATATATACTACACTTACTAACCTGACTACTTTTACCTACTACTATTATATATACTACACTTACTAACCTGACAAAATCGAATCACAGAAGATGCAAACGATGATACAGCAGTCAAAAGATTTTGTACAATACCTCTATTTATTTCATATTTTTCTGCTATAGCGTATACTGCATGTTGAGACCACAAATCATACAATATTAGTGTTACATAAAATCTGTGAATCACTCTTGGTTCCACATCCTATTACATGTAAAATAGCTTATAATATAGAAATAAATCTAATACAAATGAACTGATAAAAATCTAATATAAACGACTAGACACAAACCTTGGGCAGTAATCCATTGCGTATTTGACCTATATTTGCTTCATTAATTCCTAGAAGTCTAGCTGTTTTCATTTGTGTTTCTGATAAACTAATTACCTACAAATATTATGAAAATATGAAAGTATGAAAAAATTATTGTCAACGGTATAAATTATAACTTAGAAGTTACCACATCGTAATAAATTAATCCGTTTAGTTTTATCTGAGATATTAAATCATAAGGAGTAACAAGATATAAAAGATGTAAATAATCAATAAGAATTAAATGTTCTTGAGCCTTTTTTAAATCTTGATACAATGTATATGCACACTGCATATTAATACAAGCTTTAACATAAAAACATATATAAAAATAAATAAATTATTAAGTAAGAACTATTAGTAATAAAGTTATTTCTACCTTTCATAGCTGCACGTCCAAGACTGCATAATTCTAATTCAGTTTCATTAGTAAGCTCTAATATTCTTTTTCCTTTTCTTTCTTTTGTGTCGTTAGAAGATGTATTTTGTGACGGAAAAACAACACTTATATTTGGTTTGAATTTGTCAACATTTTTTTCTTTTTTCTTTATTTTCATAACACTAGCTTTTAGAAATTCACTTAATGTTTCATCCACGATTTGTTTAATATTCACATTTAAACGTTTTTGCTGAATATTGAGTAATGTCCTTTTGGCTATTTTGTGTAATTCAAGTCTAGTCGTCGCTATTTGTAATAATATAGCACTTAAAATTAAATTATTTATACCTCTATCTCTTTCCACGTGTATTGTGCTTAAGGAATCTTCCATTTTAGATCTTAAAAGTTCTGTTACCTGATTACATGAATATTAGTAATATGAACAATAGTATTTTTTTATTTATTTAGTCAGACGTACATATGTAATAGAGATACATGAATATTACCTTTTCTAATTCATTATTTTTGCATATAAGTATACTTTCTCCTATATTTCCCATACCAGCCCGACCAGCTCTTCCTATCATTTGTTTGTATCTACTTAAATTTAGAAATTGGTTGCCAATGTATGGACTTCTTAATATCACCTATAATTTTTTTTTTATAAAAAACAATATACTACTGTTTAAAAAACAAATAATGAATAATGTACCCTTCTGGCTGGTAAATTTACTCCAGTTGCTAATGTTGATGTACAACATATTACACACAAAGTACCTGCTTTAAAAGCATCTTCCAATAATCGTCTTTCTTCAGATGTAAGACCAGAGTGATGATAAGCCACACCCACTTTTATGGTTTTATGTAAGATAGGACAAAGGCCTTCTTCGCTTTTAAGAGCATTTAATAAATTTTCCTTTTCAACTTTTTTGTAATTTTCGAATGATCTATGAATTATTACATATATAATTAATAAAATCTGTAATAATACGTATGTATTTAAAATATAAAATGAAGTTCTGACTTGAATAAAATTCTACATAGTAACAGAGCAACATTTTCACAATTTTTCCGACTTGAGCAAAATATGAGACATGAATTTTCTGGAATTACATCCATTACCAAACCTCCGATTCGATCAGGATCTATCATTGCCGCGTCATTTGAATACTTTTAAAACAAATAAGTAATAATTATTAATGATAATTGCATTATTTGAATTGTATTACTTTAATTATATAAAACGGTAAAACTAACTTACCCGATAATTAATTTTTTTTACATCTGTTAATAATTCTTCCGTTTTAAAATCAAGTAACCAAATATTTTCTTCACATTTCACATATTCCTTAATTTCTACAGGACGAAAATTTCCAGTATATAACTCTGCATTTAAGAATGTTGCTATTTCTTCTAAATTACCTATTGTTGCACTCATTGCAACAATATGAATATTATCATTAACATATAATATTTTTGTTAAAAGAACTTCCAATGTAGCTCCTCTGCCTCCACTTTCTCCAAGAAGATGTAACTCATCAACAACTATAATACCAATTTCGTTCAAACGATTTTCTTCTATTAAGCTATTTATTAAACCTAATGCTTTCTCTATAGTACACATATATATGCTATTTTTTTTACGACGTTTTTTTGGAGGATAAGTTCCTTTTGATGCTGCATATTCTTCGACTAAAAAATTTAATTCAAGTGCGAATGGTGTCATTGCTTGAACCTAAAAATTATAAATAAATATATACTTCTTGTAATTAATTATTATAAAAATTGTATAGTGAACATAATATTATGCTTTTTCTTGCACTGCATAATATTATTACTTTTTCTTGCACTATAGCAACAAATGGCAATATAAAAATTGCATTTCGTTTATTAGATATAAGTTCTTGCAACATTAATATTTCTGCAACCAATGTTTTACCTCCACTAGTAGGAAGTGCATAAATTAAATTTTTCCTGTTTTTTATTGCATCTAAATTTAAACATTCATCTTGCCATTCTAAAAGAAATAAATGACAAATATAAACATAATAGGAATAAAAATGAAATTTATAAATTTATACTTATTAATAATGAATTAAAATTATTTTTTATAAGTTAAGTACTTACGGTATAATGAATTAATACCCCTAATTTGTAAAAAAAGTTCCTTTGCTTTATTTGGTAAACCATAAAATGTATCATCGTTTACTGAATTGTTATAATGAATACTTGTACCTTGTTTAATCATTTGATTATCTAAACAACATATTTTATGTGGGACAGTACTGCTACAACTATCTGAATTTCTTTTTATTAATTTGACATTTTGTTCCTTCTTTGGCATATGCATTGAATCTATGATTTCTGTGGAAATTGTTTTTTCAAAGCAGTTCTCATGTTTGTCCTATTTTGGAAAACATAATGATCATATAAATCTAAAGTTAAAATTTTTATATTTTATAATTCTATAGATGTTAAAATTATTAGTAACCTGAATTAAGCATTCCAAAATATTATCTTTTAATTTACAAGGATCCAACTGTGTAAATGCTTTATTTAAAAATGTATTGTCCTGCCAATGACTATTTGTTTCATTAAGCATATTTTGAGAATGAGTTATAATATTTTGTTTGGTAACTTTTGTTTGCAAATCTGTTTCATTTTCTTTGTTATTATCACATTGCGTTTCTTCTTCACTTTTGTTTATTTCAAATATATCACACATACTCCATTCACGTGCAATACTATTTAAAGTTCTTTCATATATATTAGGACTAGATGTACATATCTCATTTTCATCGTGATCTCTAATATTTTTTAATGTTGTGTCTTTCATTGGAGAAATGGAATCATTGCTTTTTGAATTAGAAATCATTTTGTTTCATTTCCTTGGATTCTTATTTACATTTAATTATAATTTAGTACATGTAATTATAATTTAGTAATATATATTTAGCATAATAATTGAATCAGCAATCAACAAAAATTTGTCATCAATTGCATAAATTATTATCATAAAAAATCTATTTCAAATAAAGCAGTGGCAGACTATGGCTAAAAAATATAATTTTTTTTTAATGAAACGAGAAATATTTACACACTGTCAATTATATATTTATAGAACATAAACACAATATAATAATATCTATAATATTTTATTTATAATTACTTGAGGAAATTATATTTAAAATAAGTATATAAATGTAAAATAGCTATAGCTATAATTGATTCAACAAAAGTGTTTGTGGTGACAACTGCACCAGAATAAATTAAATTTACTCTCTTTACTTAATAACAAATGTTAGAAGTCATATGTGAACATTAAGAATATATATAATTAAGAAACTACAGAAACATTTCATCTATCAACTGATGTAATCTTAACCTAATCGTAAAAAGACGTAATAAATTTTGTATCTTAACGTAAGAAAAATAAAGGAATAGAAATGAATGTTTTTGTAAAATCCTTTGTACCTGTAGTAAGTGTAAATAGTAATGTGTCAATAACAATAATATCGTTATCAAATCATGTAATTAAAGTATTTGTAATTTATAATTTAAGGTTAAACCTTTAATAAGATGTATTTCAACAACTCGTATGAATTATAAAGATGACTTTCAAGATGTGATTCATCCAGAAAGCCGAGAACCTGACATACCACTATATATCCAACGTAACGAAGAAAGTAAAGATATTAAAAAAGCTCGGTAATATAAAAACAAATTAAACATTATCGGTATTAAAATATATCTTTCATGTAATTTTATTTTTTTTTATATTTTTTATGTTTCAGACTATTGTATCAATCTCGTAAACGTGGTATGTTAGAAAATGGTCTTCTTTTAAGTACATTTGCTAAGAAATACCTATCTAGCTTTAATGATAAACAACTACATTTGTATGATTGTCTTATCAATTTGCCATCCAATGATTGGGACATATTTTATTGGGCTACTGGTGCAAAACCCACTCCATCTGAATTTGACAATGAAGTTATGGATTTGCTAAAAAAACATATAAAAAATGAAGAGCGTCAAGCAAGAATAATGCAACCTGAATTATGAATATTGTAATGTACTAGTTATAAAGTACTTAATAGCTTAAATCTTTATTTTAACTTTATGAAAGAATAAAGTTATATTATAATAAAAAGTTATTTATTTAAACATCTAATATATCTTTTGCTTGTACATAAATAAGTAGTATCTGTTGTAAATATAATATGGGATTATAGATAAATGATAGATAATGCATATTTATCAAATTGTTACACAAATAAAAAATTAGAAAAGTATCTTTCAATAATCTAACTTAATTGTTATTATTAAAAATAAATCATTTGGTTACAAAATTCTGTATACATATTTTTTAGAGATTTTTTAATTACATAATACTACTTATTTTGAGTTAAAATGGCAAAAGTGCCAACATCATATTACGGACACATTATATCCTAAGTTACAGAGAATATTACGCTTTTTTAAATATAAATATACAATAAAAAAAACAAGTATCTTAATTGATCTGCATATATTTATATGGATTCCTGTTTTGACTAAGGCTCATGAGTCCCGGACCTTTATTTAAGTTATTGGTTGTATTTTTTGCTTTCGTCGTTGTTTTCGTTTTTCTTTTTTGTGAACTAGGAATAAAATAAGAATTATTAAAAAGTAATATAAATTACATTAAAATTATTTTAATAATCGTTTTATTAAATTGTGTGTGTATGTGTCTTACCTTGATGCTGCCTGTTTGATCTTTTTATTTGCATTTCGGTAACTATTTTTGCCTTTACGCTTTTTACCACGGACTATATTGGATTTAATAGAGATGGTATCATTATACCACAAATCATCATCATTATCATCATCGTTATTACTATCTTCTTTTTCTTCGTTTAATAATGCTATTAAAAATCAAAATTATTAATTTGAGTAAATTTTACACTATTTAAAACTGTACTTATATATTAAATTATACTGTACTTATATATTAAAATTATTTAAACGTAACAGCTTTAATTTACCACATTTCTCTGCAGCATATTTTTGTGTAATATCTAATAATGCTTTCCCATATTTTTCAAAATTTGCTTTAGTTACATGTGGGATTTGCAGCATAGCTTCTTCAGTATCTGGAAACTTTTGACTCATTGCTCTAATTGCGATCATATTCATAACTGAAGATGTTGAAATATCAAGCGCTCCAGCAATTCCTTTTATTATTTCCATTAATTCTTTGTAACATCGTTCTTGTAGATCCAGAAGTACATTATCAATTTTTTTCGTAACTGTAGACACTGTTGCTACAGCAGTAGTATTACTAGTAGATGATCTCGTAGGAATTATCACCTATATTAAGAAACATTTTAATGATCTATTCTTATATTTTGTTGTTAAAGTGAATTGTAAAATAAAGTAAATTTAAGCATTTATTAGCCTACCTTTACATCTTTTGTTGTCATGAGTTCATTCGCATTTGGTCCAATTTTTACATAAGCGCAAGCAATTTCATTATTTATATACATCTGCTCTTGTAAATATTCTTTGAGCACCATATGATGGAGTAAACGTTCTATGTTGCATCTATTCCACGATCTTCCACAACCATATAAAGGATGCTTAGCTAGACCTACATAAATATTTAATAGTTACATTAATTAAAAAAATAATGTATAATAAAATACATAATAGAAAATTTCAATTTTGTTTACCTAATTCTCTTATTTTTTTGAGGTCACTTCCCTTAAATATATCTGTAAGGAGTACTAACGTAAGCTTAGAATTTCTTAATTGATTAATATCATGTACAGCTTTTATAATCTTTTTTGCATCATCTGTTGCATCTAACATGATGAAATCGTCCTAGAAATTTATATGTAAGTTGTAAGATATTTTACTTAACATGAGTTTTATTGTTTTAAATATACTTACTTTAATTCTACAATTGTCACATGCTGTAGCTTTGTTATCAATGCATTGTTGTCGATCAAACATTTCTCCAAAATAATTAAGTTGTTGCGCGCGGCGACAATCTGTTTTATTTTCACAAAATGATACCATTTTAAATAAGTTATCCATGTGAGTTTTTAATACATTAGGATTTGAGCAATCTATTTGAATCATTTTTCTAATCCTATGCATATCAGCATAATTGTAAAATAATATACAATCCGCATTGTCTCCGTCACGTCCAGCGCGCCCACTTTCTTGATAGTAACCTTCAATAGATTTCGGAAGAGCTGCATGAATCACAAATCGCACATTTGGTTTATCAATACCCATTCCAAATGCTATTGTTGCACAGACAACTTTGATCTAGAATTTATTTGTAATTAAGAAACATAATTATTTAAAAATTATGCAATTATTTAATTATACTTTCATACTTCTTCTGAAATCCATCGTCCTTGAATATCACTTCTATTATTATCTGTAAGGCCAGCATGATAACTAAATGCTCTAATGCCATTTCTTTTCATTTGCATTGCATAATCATCACAATCTTTACGAGATAAACAATAAACAATACCGCATTCATTCTTATACTTCGTTTTTATCATAGCTATTACTTCATCTGAACAATTTTTACTTTTTTTGGCAATTATGCTGTATCTTAAATTGGGCCTATTAAAACTTGACATAAACCTGAATAGAGTAAATTTTATTATGGAATTTTATCATAAAGAATTGAACTATATATATAAAATATATTTAAGATTAAATTACATACCATTTAGGTACAGTGAGACCTAACTGATGTAATATATCAGTTCTAACCCTTGGTGTAGCTGTTGCAGTTAATGCAATGATTGGTACATTAGGATAATTTTCTCTAAGACGCCTTAATTTTTTATAATCAAGCCGAAAATCATGACCCCATTGACTAACACAATGTGCTTCATCAATAACAAATCTTGTCAATAATCCCCTTTCATATAATGTAGTTAAAAGACTGCAAAATTTTTGAGATGCAGAAATCTTTTCTGGTGTTACATATAATAATTTAAGAGCTGGTTCTTTCTTTGAAAGTTCTCTATATATTCCGTCTGCTTGACTATCTGTTATTCCACCAGACATATGTGCAGCTGGAATCTATACAAAATTTGTTAAAAGATAATATGTAAGTATATATAAAATACTATTTGGAAAACGTACATCAAGAGAAGTGAGTTTATGAACTTGATCAAGAATAAGACTTTTTAATGGTGAAATTACTATGGTTACTCCACTTAATAAGAGTGCTGGCAGTTGATAACACAGTGACTTTCCTCCTCCAGTTGGCATTAAAACAAAACAATCAAATCCCAAAATTGCAGCATTAATTGCTTGCAATTGGTTTGGTCTAAATGAATATAATCCAAATTTTTGTCGGAAGACCTTAAAAAATGTTATACTTGACATATAACAAAATTTAAAAAGTATTAAATTAAAAAATATTCAAAAACAAAATTTTTTACCTTTAACATTTCTCGTGAATGTGGATATGTTAATCCATCAAATTCACCACTAACACCATCATTCTTATAACTTCCAGTAAAAATACCTATTTGTAAATTTATTTTATCTTTTTTCTGTTGTTTTTCATTTTTATTATTATCAGCATTTTGCGCGGCAGCTGTTTCAAACACAAATTAAAACAGAAATAAAAACGTATATAATACAAAATAATAATATATTTGTAATGTATATTTGTAATAATAATAAATTTGTAATGTAGATTTACCTGATAAACTTGAGTTTATATTACAATCTTTACTCAATGCAGGAAATTGTTGAAGTTCTTGAGTTAAACTCTCAACTATGTCTTCGGAAAATGCGATATTGTCTATAATAAATAAATAATCATATACTTAACTAACACACACACACAGAGTATAAAATTTACCTTCTATATACGATTCATCTACTATATTCCAATCATCTTGTTTATTTTCATGTTTTAATTTTTCAGAAATTTCAAAATTTTCTTTCTTTTTCGATTCAAAATATGTACTTTTATTAATTTCTACTTTTTCTTGATCGTATATATTATCAAAACTAATATCTGTGTTAAAGTTAGAAACTTCACTTTTAGTATTAGTAACTTTGGATTTTTCTTCCTTTTCCCATATTTCTTCTATTTGTTTAGAAACTTCAGACCCAATTGTTGCTTTGACGGGTCTTTTCAATTGAAATGTACTCTTTTTTCCTTGAACTAGAGAATCATTTGACTTAGTTTGTTCAGAACAATGTAAATCTATATTTTTCTTTTGATCTTTCACTTGCGATTCGATGTTTGTTTGTAATAATTGGGGGAATTCTTTTACTGTTGACAAAGTTGTGGTTTGTGCTTTCATAGTATAACTTGAGTCTGGATCTAATAAATTACTGTTAGATGTACTGAAATCGTCACTATCTGAAATACTTATAATTGACTGCTGATTTAAAGTTTTAGGTATTTTGATTAATGGTGAATTATTTATGCATTTATTTCTAACTTCAGATAATTCTTCATCGGCAAGTTTTTGTTTTTCATCAGTTTTAACATGTGCTAACTTTGTCTCAACTAAACGTATTTTTGCTTTAACATGTTGATATAAAATTTTTAAATTTTTATATGTATTTACATTAAACTGTGGAAATTTTTCTAACACTGGCAATGGTATTTGATCTAATGCAGTGTAAAATTTATTAAGAATTTCTATTTGAAAATCTTTTAAATATTTATATCTATCTTCTAATTTATCTTTTGTAATCTAGAAATAATCATGTTATTTTAGGTACTTATTAATAATAATAATATTATTAATAATAATCATATTGATATTTACTGGTACTGAAGACATTATTGGTTTCTCTTTTGCGTATTGTATCCATGAATCTAATTGATTTCCTAAGCCTAAAGGTTTTAAATCTAATTTGAAATCAGGTCCTATCCATTCTTTTGTAACTCTTTTTGAGTTTTGTTTAAAATTTGGGCTGCTATCAGAATCTGATATTATAATATTTTCTTCATCCTTGAATTTAGAATATTTTTTTGGAGTTCTTAGACTATTATTTTCAATTAAATTTTTTTTTTGTACTTCTGTTTGCACATTATTGCTCCCAATAGATGTTTGCATAGACATCTCAAGTGGTTTATCTCCTTTTAAAACTGATAAACTTTTATTTAATATTTGTTCTTCATCACTACTATCGAGAATCTTGTTTTTTCTATTTAAACTTAAAATTGGTTTTACCGCTATATCATCTTCACTATCTGATAAGTAATTAAGTTTAATTTTCGATTTTTGTACATTTTTGAATTTAGTGAATTGTGGCGTAATTTTTTCATTTAATGGTGTCTCCTTTTTAGGACATTCACTATTGTTTAAATTGTCATTTACTTTTATAGAACTTTTAATAGCACTACATGTTGAATCATTCAAGTTATCCTGAAATAAATAATTATATTAAAAAATATATTATATTATAAAATAACATATCTTACATTTAATAAAGATATTCTTACAGAAGATATAAATGATGTTTTATCGTTCGTTTCTAATTTTTCTGTATTAGAAGGTTCAAAATCCTTAGGTATATCATCTGGTCTTATATTTGTATTTGATGACTTAGGAGTGCTGTAAATTAAACAAATTACTTTAACTTTGAGACAATTATATTAACTATATTAAATACTATTAGATTTCTTTCAATAAGTAATTTTCATACCTAGATCGTGTAACACTTTTCTTTTTCATACGTTCGATAAATCCTTTAAATGTAGGTTGTATGTCATTTTGAGTAAGTGGAATCTTTTTCGACATTTTAATGAATATTAAAGGACTATAAAAATGTTAGAATTACATATAATAAAATATCCTGGTAAACAAAAGTTGTATTGTGTTTACTTAATATGATATTATTTACATACATACATAGAACATTGAATAAGAAAGTAATAGATGACAAACACAAAACGAAATATTTCTAAAAATATACATTTTTCTCAACTTTATGTCTTTACATCACACATAATTATGATTAATTTCATGAAAAAAAAATAGATTATAAATTTAAGATACTAAATTAAATAGTTAATTAAATATTTAGAGATATTTGTTTAAAAAGCTTCTAATTTTACGTGTAACATTTATATCGTATGAAAAGTTTGATAATTATAGTTTTATGTATTCTTTACTATGAGATTGTGTATTTTTGTGTTTTTTGTATTCATATCATTCATCCACTAACCATAAACGTTACTTGATTTGAAGTTAGTGGAATGAAAAAATTTTCTACATTTAAAAACAGACAATTTATAATGCTTCGTAACATGTATTATACTTTTACATAGCTTAATAAACTGAACATAAAAATATTTTAAAACTTTACATTTTCCATACCAATGTAAACTTTTTCTAAATATTTTTCTAATTATTTTTCTAAATATTTTTCATGATAAATTAAATTACGCGCTGTTTATATTTTGCAGTCTAATAAACGTTTTATAGCGATAATCCCTAGTTTAGAAATTAATTTAAGTTAACATCTAGACTATAATAATTTAAGATAACTTAAATTTTGAACACGAAAATTAGTTATAGGACCTGTATATTTACATGTTGATAGTTCTTTATATCTGTATAAATAAAATATAAAATATTATATTTTTTTGTTAATAATTTTTGTACAAAATGTTATCATTTTCGTACAAATTATAAAATTAAATAGTATTTCCTAAAGCATGTATATATATAAAAATATACAATTATACGTATTTGAATAAAAGAAATCTCATAATAATTTTATTATTATTAAAATATCAAAATAATTGTTATGTTAATATTCGTAAGATAAGATTTTATAATTTTTGTTTCTACGTAATGGTACATTATATATATATATATAAATAAACATTTAACATGTTGAATGAATAATGAATAACTTCCGTAATCGTAATGAAATCATAATGAATTCAAGTCTACCCTATACTGTTCTTGTTAACTGTGTCATTATTATCAGTATATATATATATAGTGGGTGACAGAAATTGATATGAACATTTCAATCTCAATACAGGAGAACAATTCTACAAAGTAACTTGCCTGCATATGTATCTGATACAACTTTGATAGATAGTGTTAATTGTTATTTAATATAATATTATTAGTGTTAATGTATTATTTGTTTTTAACCTATAGTCATAAAAAAATCTTAATTTCAAGTAAATTATTGATGACATTAATTTTTAATCTTTAAGTAAATACATATCAAATGTCATTTATATACATAAATCTTTGAATGTTGTCATTTATATACATAAATATTTTAAAAAAGTTTATTTATTAGAGATAATATATAATTATGGGCGAATCATGCAAAGAACAACATCTTGACATAACAATTGATGAGAATGAAATTGTTGATGGTGCTAAAGAAATAATTAAAAAAATCAGACCAACATGGCCTTTGGACAAATTACATTTTAAGGTAAAATATTTTGTAAAATATGTTATAAGTTAGATATTCCTTTTTACATATATATGTATATATACATATTTTATAAGAATTTAGTATTTTGTACTCACTTTTTCAATTTATTATAGCATCGAAACCTTGTTTGCTGTAAATTTTTAACTGCAATACAAGTTGTACTTAAATATTTGCAGTAAGTACTAACATAATTATATTTTTAATTTTTTAATGCAATGAAATAATATATGCTGCGTAACAATGTACTAAGGAATAACATCATTTTAAAAAATTAATATCATTTTATTCCTACAGATTTTACCTGATAAGAAGTCTATCAAATTTGTTATAGTTATAGATTATACATCATTGTGTTATCAAGTGTTTACATTTTTCTGCACTACTATGTACATCTTGATAATTAAATTTACTCATTATTTATGATCCTTTTTTAACATTAAAATAATATTTTGTAACATTGTTTTATTCTAGTTATTCGGAATTATGTTAATTTTAATGAATGTGAATTTTATAATTATTAATTAACTGATATATTTTATTAAAAAAAAATAAATCAAAATATATGTTGAAATATTATTACAATGAATTTTATTTTCAGATATTTACAGATGGAATCACAAATAAACTTATAGGAGTATGGTATTCTGAGCATTATAATGAGATGGTATTAGTTAGAGTTTATGGACATAAGACAGATTTGCTCATTAATAGAAAAGATGAAACAAGAAATATTCGAGTAAGTACAATTATTAAAAAAAAATAAAAATAAAAATATATGTATTTGTATCCGATCTGATTTTTTAAACAGATATTAAACAAAGTAGGTTTTACACATTCCATTTATGCTACATTCAATAATGGTTTAGCCTATCAGTTTATTGAAGGTAATATACTTACAATAGAAACAGTCAGAAACCCTGATATATATGTATTAATTGCTAAAAGAATGGCTCAAATGCATAGACTCAAACCTGATATTGAAATGTCCAAAGAAGTTTGTATTTGGAAAAAGTTAGAAAAATTTATGGAAATTATGCCAAAACAATTTTCAAATATTACCAAACAAGCAAGGTAATATATTGAGTAATAAAATATTATATTTATTTGTATAACATATATGTTAATTATTATTAATTATCATTTTAGGTTTGAAAAACTCATAAAACCATTTGTTGTTTTAAAGCAAGATTATGAAATATTAAAAAAAGAACTGATAAATTTGAATAACGAAATAGTGTTTGCTCATAATGATTTACTTTTGGCAAACGTACTTTACAATGAGAAGGAAAACTCAGTAACATTTATTGATTTTGAATATACAGGATATAATTATCAAGCTTTTGATATAGCTAACCATTTTGCTGAATTTGCTGGTAATTTAAATATATATTAAAATATGATATTGTAAATATTTTTTACAGCATAATTTAATCAAAATATCTTAATTTGAGAAATACAATGCTAAATATATGATAAGAATGCAATTTACTAAGTTATAATCATATATAATTTAATTTTAGGTATTGATAATCCTGATTATTCATTGTATCCTAAAGAACAATTACAGAAGGCATGGTTAAATATATATCTTCAGGAATATAATAATGTAAAATGTGTATTTGAAAATGAAATTAATTTACTGTATTTACAAGTAAATAAATTTGTTCTTTTATCACATTTTTTTTGGGGTTGTTGGGGACTCATACAAAGTGAACATTCAACAATTGATTTTGACTTTTTAGAGTAAGTATATATGAAATATCTATAAATTAAGCTCTCTAATCTTTGTTGAAATCTACAATAGAATAAGTATTCAATTCTAATATAATATTATGCTGCTTCAGAGAAAAATTATTTTTACCTATATGATGCTTTATAGGTATGCTGCAATTAGATTTAATGAATATTTCAAATGGAAAGAAGAATATCTTAACATGAAATTATAAAATCAAATATACTTGTTACATATTATTATTGTACTGCTATGGAATTAGCATTCCAATATTTTTATTATTTTATTGTTTATTGTAAATAACATTCCTGTAGATATATTGTGATAGTTTCTTTTAATCTGTTATATAACAATTGAAAATTTTATGATCATAACAATGTATATAATTCTATTGTAAATTTATGTCGATAGATAATATTATACAAAACAAAAAAATTAACATATATTACATATATCTTTGTAAAATAATATATTATATAAAATATTATTTTGAAAATATAACAATTATTTAAAATAAAATATTTAAAATAAAACATTGCTTATAATTCATACATAAATATAAGTATTTATAATAATTAATATTCTTATTGTTAACAATTTGTTAGTCTACATCGTATTTTGTTTTACTATTTTCTTTCATTCAAAAGAAAAATTGGAAATACAATGTTTTGAAAATCAAGCTCGAAATTGCTTTAGATCCCGAATATATCTGCTAAAATTAGTTATTCGTTTCAATCAAAAGATATCTTGTTAATACTTCATAATGTTATTTAGTAAATAAATGTTTGTTTCACTGGTAACATTTGTTATTATAAAATGAAATAGAAATTATTTAACGAAAAAAATAGGATTTATATATTATGTGAATAATCTCAAATAACCTTGTTGCGTGTGTGTATATATATGTATAAGCATTACTCTCATAACTGTTAAAACCCTATGTCATATGGTAAAGTCGGTCAATTGACTAGCAAGTATGTTTTTGTCTGGGGTGATCACGTACGCATCTGCACGTACCTATAAATCTGTGTTTATTTTTAGTAGAGGCTCCGAACATTTTCAAAAATACTTGTAAATATGTGTGTTATATCCAAGAAATGTAAAAATTAACTGGAATTCTTCAATATTTTTTAATATAAAAGAGTTTTTTAATATCAATTATCCAAAAATTCTGAATATTAATATTCAAAACTGTCTCTTTATATGGTGAAAACGAACTCCAGACGTAAATACATATATATATTCGATATAGCCACGAGCTTCGGTAATTCGTTTACTTGGCTTTAAGTGTGTGGCTTTGTCATAGCATATAAATCAACTCTCCGACAAATCATATAATACACGAATCCATTGTACTCAAATATAGATAATGTGCTTGCTTTTCTCAAATAGTAAATAATTTTTCAACAAGGTCTTCAATTAAACAAAAACAACATATTTGAAATTTAATAATAGCGCGAAACTTGCTGTTACAACAATTTATTCCTCGAGTCAAACTATTGTTTTATATTTTCTATTGTTTTTTTTTCTTTTTTGCAATTACTTAAAGTCTCTATCTATTCTAATTGTAAAGATTGAAAGTGATCGAGAACAAAGTCCTGAAAGTTTACTTTAAACATTACGAAAAGTATCGAGTGAACTGTATAGGTATATATGAATCCCGGCATAGTGAAACAGTGTGCTGGTTTTAAAGTTTCTTTTTAAAAAAACGTTATATACTGATTGTATAAGATGCATATCACATGCAAATGTTTAAACGTGTCCATAAAGTCCAGGGGCACTGAACTGCAGAAAGTCAACATCGATGATATTGAATTGACACCCGAAGAACAGAATGATGGTTTTTTTCAGCAGGTAAAAACTTTTTGTAACAATTATTACACATTTTTGTAAAATAATCAATTTAAAAGAATTCATATTTCAATACCAATTATTTCTAAATATTTTGAATTTTAAACTTTTTTATATAAATGAAATGATAAATTCGTAATAGTTAATGCCATGTAGCTGATGATATTGTTCTATAATATAATAATTTAACAACGTGATTATAATATTTAAAAATATACAGATTTTTCATTAAAAATATTTATCTATTTCTGATAGAATCTTGCATCGGTACCAGAACTCGAAGGCATTACTAAGGAACAACCGGGTTTAATGGAAATAAGAAATGTGGGATCATGGGTCGTTCACCGTTGTTATAATTGTTCAATGTACACTCATGCTGTGCATAGAGATCATGGTGCTGCATTAGTTCTTATTAATACTGATATTGTTGTGAGTATAAAATTATTTATAACTATAAGAAAATATAAATAAATATTATGTAAAATGTATATTTTCTATTATAGACTTCACCTGAAGAAATAAATAAATTAAGGTCTGATCCAGATTATAGTTCAGTGTTTAGAATAGTAATTGCTCTTACTTTGGATGAACTTGATTATTTTCAACAACCTACTAAATTTTCTGGTAAATTGATATATTGATTAATTAAATTAGTGATTCAAGTCTAAAATCTGAAAGAAATAATATATTGTTTTCTTTTTTGCATATGTGAATATTTGTCATACATTTTAATTTATCTGTCCAGTGTCGCAGTTACCTAATAATGTACAAGTGGCTTTGGGTGGTCTCCAACAGCAGCTTGAAGAAGCTGTTCAAAGGCAGTCTGCAGAAATAGAAAATAAAATTCGTGCTTTTACAACAGAACAATATCAATTGTTAGAGCAATTTCGTGAAAGAGCTCATAATGAGCATAGATTATTAAGAAGGTTTCATCTAATAATATAATTATATTTTTACTGTAGAACATTTTTAGATTTTATATTTATTAAGTTTCTACATAAAATACTTATTTCAGATTAATCTGTAAAGGAGAAGAAAGATTAACTGATAATATAGAAACACCTCCTACAACACCAGATAGTTTTACAACCAGTTTAACTACCTCTACAACAAATACAGTAAACACTTCACAAATAGTATCAAATGAGACAAAAATTATTGCAAATTCTAATGTTAAATATGAAACTGGTGCTAAAAATTCTTCTAATTCACTTGTTGTATGTTTTTTCTCATTTTAATTTATATTCATGAATAATTGTAATTATGCAATTTAATAATCGTGTATATATTTTTTAGAATGGTAATGTAGATAAGAAAGATCGAATATATATATACACTAAGGAATCAACTAATTTTGACACAGAAGCTTTATTTCCTTTGGAAGGAATGGAAGACACTCTTAATACTGATCAAGTTCAATCTTCAGAAGAAGGATCTGATACAGATGGTAAGTTTGACTTTCAATTTATATAAATATTAATTTATATAAGTCATTCATATTATACTTAGATTCAGGTCAAGATGAAGGTATTCACATGCCAAGAGGACAAAGAGGCGGCCATCCTACATTAGCTAAGTCATTACCAGTTAGTGTTCCACCTTTCCCGTCATTTGTCCGTAGAACAGTTCAGGATGAAGATGATGATCAGGTATAAATATGTGTAATATATATCTATTATTTACAATTATTCTTATTTTTATATTGATCAAGTTCAACTTTATAATATTTATTGAGCATTTTTTAAAGATAATATCTTTCTTAAAAGAATAAAATATTATTACAGCTTTCAAGAGATCCGCATGATCCACATAATATTCGAGCTTCAATTAAAGCTCTAGCGAAGAGTGTTCATGGTGATACAGTATTTGGAGATTTGCCACGTCCTCGTTTCTCTACTCAAATCTGACTTTGCAATAATTTCAAAGAAAGAGAATGAATTCATCTTAAAACTTTAATATACATATAAAGTACCTATTATCCATAATTGTCTTTCAATAATTGCTACAAGATGTTGATGTAAGTACATAAAGGCAGAATAAACATAGAAAAGTATGGGAATATTGATATTTCGCGCATATTTTCAATATATTTTAGAGTAAAATATTATTTCAAATCTCTCTTTCTCTCTTAGCTTTAATATATTGAGTTTATAAAAGACAAAGATTTTCATACCTGCATATATTTGAGGCTATGTTATATAAATGTGCTATATATTTGTTACTGATCATATAACGTAAAAAGAAAAATATTTAGATTTCAAGAATCAATACAACGTGAGATTTACGATGCCATATCTAAAATAAAATCGCACTAGAAAGAAAAGAAGGGGCAAAGAAAGTTTCTTACGCATTAATTAGTGACTAAGCTATTAAAATAATAATTTTACAATAATAGTTATTATTTTTACAACATACTATTATCATTAAATGTAGAATAATTCATTATAAGTTGCGCTATTAATTTCAAATTACTGTTATAAATTACATTAATGTAATACTGTTTTATTAGATTCATTTGACTCTTGATACAAATCTTTTTCCTACATATAAGAAAATTTGTTGTCAATTAGATAATATTTTTCTATAGTAACATGTAACTTGCTGCGTTTAGTTCATTTAAATTTAAGTACAGAAATTGAAAATAATTGTTTAAAATTTCTTTCTGTGTTTATTATATTATACTGTATGTTAACATGTTTGTTTTTTGATTAATTGACAATTTCATTCAATTATAAACAAAAAAATTTATATCATAAAAATATGTATTACGTTTCAAACATTTTTGCTATAATATACATATATATTGTTTTTATAAACACATATATGAAACACTCTTAGAACGTATATCTATGTTAATATGCAGAAATGTATGTAAGACATGCAGATAAAAAAATAAAATCATATTTACATATGTTTTTGTATAAAGATATAATGATAAAGATTTCAATAGATATTTTTATTTTACTTTTATATTTTGAATTTTCTTCAAAACATTGCTGTGTTACTTTTTTATAGATTTATATCATTAGTTTTTTAAGGTTTGTAATTTTTGTACCAGTTAATAGTATCATATGATAAGCAACAAATTACAGATTAAAAACAATTAAGTAAATTAGTACAAAACCTATGTGGCTTTTTTAATCATGTAATGCACGGTTATAAGTGAATGTTCACTGATCAATTTGTTGTAAAATGTGAGAAATGCTCCAAAAATGTCAAAAATGTTCTATATCACGTATAAAGATTGATTAATGAAAATAAAATGTTGCTAAAATAAAAATAGAAAGTGTGCTATTGAATTATTACCATCATCATTTTAGGATTATTCATACCACAAATCCTCATTTATCTCAATTTTTTAATACTTTATATACATGTACAAAAGAAGGGCGGTAAAAAGCCTGTTAAATCAACTATTTTACTATAAATAGTTTAATATATAATTGATGTTTTAAGAGTTTGTGAGAATTGTTAATGTTTTTATCGCTCTCTAATTAAAAATAAGATGTATGTATTCTGTACAATTTTTAAAAAACCACCAGAATTATAAATCTTATAAATAATTTTTTATAATCATTTTAATTATGTAAATAACTTAATCGTAAACATAATACTGTAGTATACGGCGCATATATTTATTCAAATAAAATTGTAAATTAGTTAAAAAATTAAATTTAATTTTCAATCAATGTTTGTATACGTAAATTTTTAATTACATACACATAAATTAAGTCATCAATGGGTAATGGAAGCTTTATTTTTTCCAGCAAGTTCCATTTGGGCAGCAGCTACAGATTTCATACCTTCTTGTACAGCAGTTAAATTTGCTTTCCAAGCTGCAAGTAAATCGCGCAGTTGCATCCATTGTGGTTTACCAAATGTTCTATGCATAGTACTTGAAATAAGAACTTTACGTCCAGCTTGATCCATACGAGCTCTAACAAGTTTTGTTTTTAAAACTGAAACATAAAAGTTTATCTCTTATATGCTTTATAAATATGTGTATAAAAGCACGTAGACTTAATATCTCACATAAATGTCGAATATTTCGATAACTTAATAAAAATTTAATTTTATTAAGCCAGTACTGATTCGTTAATATACCCTGGACACATTGTCTCTACTTTATAAAGAAATTTAGAGATTCATGTTAATTATACAGGGTGATTTTTTTGTATGATGAAATATTTTTTTACAGTTGAATATATATTCTAATTGCACGTTATAAGCTATAGTAATATAATTAATTTAATAATTTACCATCAATAATAAAACTTTCTACTTCATTTTCATTAATTTGTAATTCTTCCTGAATTGTATCAAACGACATTTCAGGATTTGTTTCTGCCAGTTGCATAAACGTTAATAACCTCATTTTTTTCATATTCTGTTCGTGATTTAATCCTAATAAAAAAAAACATGATTTATATTTCCAATTAATTCATATTTTAAATCTTATTAGCTCTTTACATACCAAGCTGATGTTCTACAAATTCTTTGTGATGTTGATAAAAATCTAAGTATGCAGGTAATTTATCTTGTACAAAGACAAGAAGTAAATCATGAATGAGTTCCCCTTCCAAAAATCTTACAGGTTTTAATGCTAACAATGGATCTAGTAGGAATGTATTTGGATCAGCCAATGCAGCTAGAATGCAACGTTGTGCATCTTCTCTAGCTGCAGAAGCATTTTCTGCAGTATACGTGCCTAAGAGTTCTACCATAACAGCAGCAGCTTGTTCTCTGTAATAATAATAATGATAGTAATAATTATATATATAATATTATATGTTGTATTGTTAAGTATAATATATTACTGTAGTGAAACTTGATTTACCCCTGTTTGCAACTCAAAAGTACTTCATGAAGTAATCGAAGTAATTTTTGCATTTGTTCATTTGATGGTGGCAGTGATGCAAACTGTTGTTTTAATTGATCTATTCCACCATATACAGCTTTTACTTGATCCACATTGCGAGCAATTTGAACTAAATGATAATAAACATGATATCTCATAGGAGAATCATCAGGAAGAGATTGAAATAATAACCATAATCTAAGGAAACATTTTGAATTAATTTTTATATGGAAGAATTAGTAATATTAACAGTATTCATATAACTTACGCTTTTAGACATACTAAACCCAATTTATAACCAGGAGCTTTCGTTAGTTTCTCGCAAAATGCTAATATTAGATTTTCTGCCCGTTCAGTAGGAATCTAAAAAAATAATATATAAAATTAATTTAAAGATACTAAGCTATTCATACATATGTTGACATATTACAATTCAAAAATATATAACATTTACCACAATCATAATAGATACAATATCATTTAGAACTGTTTCTATTTCACTTTCATTCCCTTCTTTGAAACAAGCTTCGCAAACACCGATAATTTTATGTAAATCATCTTCTATTCCTTTAGGAGACTTTTCTTCGCTTATCTCGGCTCCTAAATTTTTAAAATATATTCTTAGTTCTTGCGCCTGAAAATAAATCGTTAATTTAAAACACAGAAATTTAATTAAAATTTGTTTTAACATCAATTCTGTCAAAATAAAGTTTAAAATTAAATAATAATAGAGAATTATAAAAAATTGAATATAACCTATATTTTTGAGTTACATATATGAATGTCATTTAGATTTTGTATAAAATTTCTTTTCGAATCTTAGATATTTTTATATCTTCATCAATTACCTGATCTTCTAAGGGCAATTCCATAAAAATAGGAGGCACTTGCATTTTGACGAATATTACCACGTTTTCTTATACACGATTTATCAGGGAAGATCGAGCTAGTTTGTTGGTTTCATGATAGCCAACTATATATATTAGGAACTAGGAAGTTTCTTTGATCGTTTACTCGTATATGCATGTCATATTTTTCTCAGTGAAAAAAATATTTAATAAAAAGAATTTTTTAAAAATTTAATAAAAAAATATATAAATATTAAAATACAGGAGTAATGATCGATATGTAAACAATGTGAAAATATTATTTAACAAGTATTCATTTTAAAAATATGGGTCTAACTGTAAGATAATTTATACATTAATTCACTAATTAGTATTTTTTAATTAAAATTAAAATACTGCGCCGCGTAGTGGTGAATAGGTGGAATTAATCGTTATTACTACAGACCAGACGAAGTATTACGAGTATATGAACGAAGTATTTCATACACCTCGTTTGTTGCACTACTAATGATGAGAGCTAAAATAAAAAAATATGGACAGTGTTGTAGTACGTTCTGCTCTGAGAATTATTTATTGAATTGAAGGTGGTGGTACAGCAACGAAGGAATATAACCATTTAAAATAGTGATTGATGGAAATTAAGATGAAAAATTCATTATATATTTGATTATTTACATCTACTTAAAAGTACTAGAAAAAAATTGATTGAAATATATTTTCAGAACTTAATATAACAATTAAATATGAATTAGATGTGACGTTTTTTTATTTATTTTAGTGTGTAACTTCAGAGTCTGAATGAATTCTGCAAACTCGATTTTATAAAAGCTTGGAAGTATCAAAGAAATGTTTCTACAAATATTTATTTTTTATTCCAAGTTAACATTTCGTTCAAAATGCGCGCGTATTGAGTTTAAATTAGTTAAAGGTTACAGCGCCAAACAGCGGTGAAACACGCAATACATTTCCTACGATTCTCGGATATATCGATATTTTTCACGATCGATTTTTAAGCGGAAAGGATGGCGGAAAGAAGCACATCTCATCCGCAAAGAAGAAAGTATTATCTAGAAAAATTACCCAGAAAGAAGTGTCATCCAGAAGTTCTCAGGCAAAAATTTAAATCAATAATTGTTAGATTTGTGTTTGTGTTTTGAATTTTTAAGATAAAACGTGCATTTATGGCTTCAACTCAAGGTAAGATTTAACCAAATAATTGTCACACATAATTTTCAACAATTAACAAAATAATGGGATATAAACATTTAAACAGAATGTACCATGTTAAGTTATTTATAATTTTATACTAAAATTTAATTTCAATTCTAACCAGTACAAATATTGTAATCTTGTAATTGACTAACTCATTGTTATATACACGTATTTTATTATATGTTCTTACACACACATTTTTATTATAATATTTTCTACTTATTTGTTGATCCTTTAACTTAATACTGCGTAATTCTTAACAATTGTATTAAATTCAACAATAATTTATTAAGGATGTACGTATTTAATAGTTAAAATAATAATTTTTATATCGCAATATAATATAATATTTAATAGTTAAAATAATAATTTTTACTGCGCAATATAATAAAATTGTTCAATTCTCAAAGTAAGGCATAGAAGGCCTTGAAGCTCGAAATTCAAAACAACAACACGAACACAATGCTTATATTCGTCTTAATTATCGTGCCTGTACAAGTTCGTTCCATCCATTACTATTTTCTCGATTGCGAGACGAGACGTATCACGGAGAGTTATTTGGCGAATTTTGTAATAACATGTATTAGGTTCATAACATTTTCTAATCTATCGGTTTGTTGCGAAATATTTTTATATTTTTCTGAGCAAAATGGCTTTTACTAAATTCAATTATTAATTTCTTTAAATTGTAATTCGTGAAGTTTGAATCAATGAGTCCGCTAGTTGGTAGTCTTTTATTTTTGTTTTTTCATGTTGTCTTATTCAATATCCGTTTTCGGTATTAGAGTCAGTGTCCCTTTAAGAGAGTAAGATCGTAAGATAGTTTTACGAACTGTATTTCAATTTATTCAATTTTTTAAATTTAACAACAAAGTTAAATTTGATATTATATAATTTGATATTATATATAATTTGATGTTTGTTATAGACGCTTCACAGCATACATACAATTTTTTGCATTTTTTGAGGAAAATTCAATGGTGGCTCTGAAGCCAAGAATGTAAGAATCTTTTATTATCTCCAACTCAAGATTTTGTTTTGCTATTAAATAATTCTAATGTTTCATGTTTTGTTACAGCTCTTCTATAGTTTCCACTTCCCCTAATCTTCCAAGAATTTTATGATGCTTGAAAAACTAAAAATGTAAGTGCTTTAGCATCTTGTATTTAAATTTTATTCTTTATAGTTCTTTTTCTAAAGTCAAATGTAAAATTATAATTATAAAATAAAAGTATTTCAAATTATTAGTTCCAATTTTTTATCATTATACCAAAATTTAAATTTTCACAAATAACATTGTGTCTTTATGCTTTTTAAGAAATTTTTCACGGCGTTCACTTCCATCTATTTGATGAGGATCTTCACGATAATTTTCTCTGTGGAGCATCGATGATAATTTTACTTCTGTCAGTACATCGCGTAAGTCGCATGCATTTATGTTCCTCCGATCATTCAATCATGTCGTAGGATGAAA
>CAJDYZ010012368.1:61819-75232 GCA_903986555.1 Heterotrigona itama
CAAAAGAAGAAAACGTAGAAGAAGAATAAAGGAACTATCAAGAAAAAGAAGAAGAAGCGGAATTCGAAGAAATAGACGAAACACCGGTATCCAAAAATAAGGATTTACAACGCAAATGTGGAAAGCCAAAAATAGTAAGAACTGGAAGAAGAGGCCGAGAAAATTTTTCCAATTAAAAAAAATGTACCCAAATAATATAAACGAAGCAATGGAAAGAGAAAATTCTGATTTATGACTGGATGCAATGAATGTTGAATATGAAACATTGTGCAGAAATAAAACGTGGATACTCGTTACGAGACGTAAAGACAAGAAAGTTCTCACTAATCGATGGATGCCAAAATGAAACACGACGAGAACGGTTCCGCAAATAAATAAAAAGCAAGATTGGTCCCAAGAGGGCATACACAACGTAAAGGAATAGACTACGAAGAAGTCTTCACCCCTGTTGCACGGTATGAATTAATAAGAACATTATTAGCAGCGACTGTGAATTGTGAAATGCACGTACATCACATGGATGTTGTATCAGCATATGTTCAAGGAGATCTAGCCGACGAAGTATACATGAAACAGCCCGAATTATTTGTGAAATCCGGAGAAGAAGAAAAGATTTGTAAATTGATAAAACCGTTGTATGGACTGAAACAATCGGGACGTGAATGGCACAAAAAGTTAAATAATTATGTCTGAAAGAACGGGAGCCTATAGCATAGAAGCAGATCCCTGTGTGTATGTTTTTGGGAAAAATGAAAAAAGAGTGAGATGAAAGTGAATTACTTAAGAACAGAACACATGACAGCGGACATATTAAGTAAAGCATTCCCAAAAATTAAGCACGAAGGCTGCGTACGTATGTTAAATTTAGAGTGAATTAGTCCGCGAAAAGCATATCATCGTAGGGGGAGTGAAATGTATCGATGAATACTATGAGTTGTGTGAGGGTGATCATTTTTCATAAACAAGTGAGCCCTGACTTTGCGTGTAACGGTCGACTTGATTGCCCTTTGCCAAGCAATTGATCTCGAGGCGTCGTTCTGAACGTACCTATATGTGCATTTCCTCTCCATTGTATTATCTTATTCAATAAATACTTATATAAATCCTGACAATTATTTTTAATATTCAGTATTTATTATGGATAATAAAATTTTTCTGATTTTGGAAAAAACATAGTACTTGTTTTAATTTTTGAGAAAACTGTACGTTTTAAATGTTCAGGATATATTGCCATTTATATAGCATAATTGGTTGTAAGTTTAATGTTTTTCGCATAAATAGTAGTATAATAGTAATATAATAACGCTGAACGATTTTCAGACGAAAACTCACATTACAGTTTGAACAATTGCTTGATATATTTTAGAAAATTAAATATTTAAATTATGATATATTTTAGAAAATTAAATATTTAATAATATTAAATATTATATGATTAAAATATCATGTGCAACTGTAATCGGTAATTAACAATCCAGAGATTTGTTCTCGAGAAGTTAAAAATAATGGTAGCATGAAATAAAAAATTTTGAATATGAAATTTCATAAATATTCATGAAACTGATCATATTTGAACATAAAGAAATTTTTTATAGATATAAGTTTTATATAATAATTTTGAAATTTCATTAATATTACTACTACACTCGACCATTACATATCATAAAAATATTCATTATATTAATAGTCGAAGCTAGAATATTATAATAACACTTATATATTTAACAACATTAATTTCTATATTTTTCAGGTTGGTTTCAAATTTTATATAATGGTTTCAAATATAATCATGACAGTCATCTTTCATTATATTGTGAATGAAATTTCAAAACGTTATAAACATAATATAAACATATGCGTATAAAAATTTTTCAGTAAATGGAATATTTTCGTAAGCTATGTTTTGATATAATAATTTGCTCTGGTTTATCGATCATGAATCAGATCACTCTATTGATCATCCAACATTACACAGTTATATATTACTTTCGACGTCAAACGATATTTATAAATTATAAACTACTAAATGCTCACAATTCACATCGAAATATATACAAAAAATGTTATAAATCTGTATATAATTATGTATATCTCAAGAAATACAAAATATGACTGAATTAGCCATATATTATATAATAATCTGATTTGTCTTATTGTCAGACTCAACCTATAATGTTGATAATAGATTAGGTTGATTAGAAAGAAATGATAGAGAAATAATCAGAATAGCGTGAAAGAAATTTTAAAAGTAATAGTAGTTGGTTAAAGTACAAAATTATTCCATTGTGTTGATGTTTACAGTAATGTGATAAATTGACATTCATTGATTTAAAGAGAATTCTTATTGATTACGATAAGCACAATATTAATATTTTTTATGTATAATATTATGTATAATATTAATTTACAAATCATAATAGAATTACTAATTCTTTTTCGTTGGAAAAATCTTAATTAAAATAAAATAAATTACATTTTTAGAGAATACTTCGCAAGTTCTTTTAAAAAAGATCTATCGTTAAAAACTTGAATGTAAATATACATCCCAGCATGATGGTTACTCGAATGTAAATATACTAGTATTGATATAACAAAATGCTCCGTTAATATCAAAATGTTTATATTTGTCAAGCCAATATCAAAAAATTAAGTAATTATCAGATATTGATTTTTAGTAATAAAATAAATAGCGAATACAAGAAATAAGTTAATAAAATCAATTGCAATTTTATTAGTTGAAAAAAGCAATAAAAATAAAACTAAAAATTTACTTTTTATTTATACAATATGTTTATTGATTGTCAAAGAGTAACAAATTTTCACCTCTCCTGATTAAATTGCTCATTTTGATAGAACTATTTTCAAGAATATTATGTCTTATGTACACTTTAAATGTTATAGAAAATATATTAAGTACATTTTTCGTATTAATTGCATTATGTGTAACTTTAATAACTTTTAAATTTTCTACAAATGCACAAAAATTTACCTATTTATTACCATTCCTTTCTCAAGAATAAGAGAACATGACAAAATTAATAAAGAAATATTATTGTATTCCTTCATCTCTTAATTTGCGATAGTATCACAAAATGGCCAGCTCGATATTTCGACCTCGGTTCCTAGAATTTGTTTCTAGAACGCGTTGAAAGAGCAAGTTGCAAATGTATGCAAACAACATTAGAGAATATGCAGCAATGAATAGTAAATGCGTGCTCAGCAATGGATCGCAATATTATTGTATTCGAAACGAGTAGTTATTCACTTAAATTATATACCTAGACATGCATTGGAAGCGAAGAACATTTTGAACACATCCTGTAAATGTCTATAAATATGAAATTGTCATAACATTCTTTGTGAAATTAAGAATTTGTTATATTTAAGAAAATAGATTTTTCGTGTTTAGATTTTTCGATTTTTCGATTTTTAGTGTATCGAAAATTTCAAAATTTAAATAAAAAGATAACTTCCAGAATGTATTATAATAAGCTTGTAATATTTCTAAAGTAAGATATAAAAGGGAAAAATAATTTAAATCGATATTAATCAGTATTAATGAAAATAATTATAATGATAATAAATGTGTTATACTATATATTCAAATTATTTGGAAAATAAAGGTTCACACAAAAATATTCATATTCTATATCTCTTATTTAGTTTTTAAAATCTTCGATAATTTATATAGTGTTCTACAAGTTACTCGTAGTAATTGGTTAAAAAATAATATTACATATAAAAATGATTGAAGAAACACTTTTTCATTTAAGATTTTATTTCTGAAAAAATTGAGTTTGAAACTTATCAAATAAGTTGAATTTAGCTAATTCTGATTTGTATAGCAATAAATAAAGTTTCTAGGTACGAAAATAAATAAAAGTGCAGAATAAAATTTTTTTATAACAATTTTTTCGTTCTTTACGAAACGAAATTAAATTTTTTAATCCAAATAGTTTTGTAGTTAAACATATTCAAATTCCATTATCTTAAAAACAAATTTTAAATGAGAACATGTTATTTTTTTTACAACTTATTTTTATCAATATTTGAATCACAATTTTAGGGATTGTAGTATTTTAGTCGTAAAAAAATTATTTTAAAAATATTCATAATAACATTTCATACGTGTAAATATATAGAAATATTATACGTAAATGTAATATTAAAAATATTAGATATGTATTATACATTTATTCAGTATTGATTGATTCATCGGTTTTCAAAAGAAATTCAAACTGATTTTGTCATTCAATATTTATAATATTTATAATGTCGTACAACTAAAAATTTACATATTAAGGAATTTATTCAAATTCTGCCACAGTTTTTGTAATCAATTTTATTATAAATCTATCTAGATTCTTGAATACTGCAGCATAATTTATTGTTAATTTAATAACTAATTTGACTACCTAATTGTTATTTATTTTAGTATTTTTATACAGAATCAACTTATCTAGTTGTAATAATGATTGTAATAGTAATACTAATTGTAATAGTGATTTTTGCTATCTGAAAAAAATAAATATCAATTGGTTTTTGCTGAAGATAATTACTTTTCATCCAGCATGATCAGTGTATCGTTTCAGATATTTCAGATGAAATAGGATGATATTTGAATGGACTGTTACATTAATTAATATAGCAAAGTCTATAAATAATAAACAAAATTGTCGCAAAACCGAAAAACAATCAAATTGTCAGAATTGACTCAAATACAATACTTAAAGCATAGGATCCATAAAATTTAAATTTTCATTGTCCGCAAATAATGGAATTCATATTACAGAATTATGACAAAAGAATAAGTTTTCTGTGTAAGTCATTTGGACCTAATGCAAGTTACTGTAAATATAATTTCATTTTTTATACCGTTATTATTAGACTGTTTTATGCATTAAATGATATATGAACTGCTATATACGAACATTAACAAAATACAAGTCTGAATATATCGTATACTTTCGATAGAAATAACATAAATTAAAATTAGTTTTTGAACATAATTAGATATTGTTTAGTTAATTGAAAAATCGACGCAACAATATCTATAATTTTTCACGATATCTTATTTAGAAATTTACAATTTTGACTAGATTCCATCTTTGTATGAGATAATATAACTAAAAAATAATTAACGAATAATATGTGAGACCATAAAGAATATAACTTGATGAGAATTGAAGAATACGAATTTTTATTGAAATTGAAATAGTAATGACTAGGGATATATAGGATTTTAGTAATAATTACAATCTTTCTGACAAAGAATTAATCAGTAAGGAGTTTTATATAAAATGAGATATCTAAAACAAGTTGTCCGAATAACTCGATCGTTTTTTTTTGATTATGGAGAATGTAACATCAGACAAAACTTGCTTGACTTCGACTGACACATATATAATCTGATTTTTAAATTTGAAATTATTTAAGATCAATTATGCAGGAAAATAAATATTTCATTGAATGCGCGTTCACTTTGACTGTTAATTTTATCGCTCTTGTAATTGCTATACGGAACGTAGGATATAAATAAAAATTTATTCATATTTATGTACATTTTTATATTTGTAAATATACCTACGCCGGAGCAGTTTTGTAATATTTAATCTTTTTGAATATAGAAATTCTTCGTTTGTACCAAATTTTTACGTTTTGTCTTTTTAAATATAATAAAAGACATTTTAAAAATTAGATGTGTAGTAGTTTACAAAAATATTTGAACATTTAAGATAAAATTACTGTGCATTTATAAACATATAATAATATAATAATGAAAAAATCATATAATAATATCGATTTTGTAGAGGTAAAATTTTGAAGACGTAAAATCTCTACTTTGATAATTTTGAGTTCAATATTTCCAAAGATATTTTTACATTAAATAGCGGATGGGAAAATAAGAATACTTCGTTTCTCGAAAATTTTAAAAATATATTCTAAAAAACTTTTTCAGGATTAGCAATCATCATTTTCTCTTCACAGTGATCCTTTAAAGCTTGTTGCATGATTTTAGTGAATTTTAAATATAACAACAAAAGTTCAAAATATATCGACAATAACTTTTTTCAAAATATTATTTTCAATAGAATTTTTAAATCTTGTATTGTTCTTTCAAACATATTGATCGAAGATCATAAGTTAATTTTATAAATCAACATTGAATCATCCAACATTTACATAAATGTTCATTCATCAAAATTTACATTTATACTTTCTGTGATTTTTACGTTGCCCTTCTCAAGTTTAAATTCATAAAAGAGTTATATCAGCGAGAGAAAAATATTTAATAAAGTAAATAATTATTCATGATGTGAAAAAATAAATTTCTGACATTTCTATTGCAGTATTTTTCAATATATAGTGGATATACACGTGTATTATAGCCGAATATTATTTCTTTCATGATTTATAACATTTTAATTTTATAAATGTGATATTTATTTGTTTTTCAATTTTGGAGAAAAAGTCGACCAAGTTTCAACATGGTTACAAAATGTAACCTTAAGGAATAATCGAATTTGTTCCATATTATAAGGTACTATTAGCATCAATATCTCTTGATGAAACAATATCGTATTTTAGGCTTAAGAAAATATTAAGAACTAGAAGATATAGAAATAATTATTCTATATTATATATTCTATATTAATTTTAACGTTGATGAAGTAGACATATCAATCTTCTGTTTTTACATTATTGTTATTATAATTCATGTCTTAAATATTATTTCGTTATTATCGTGAATAATATTTTATCATAGTTTTTCTACAAAATATGTTTTATCCCTAAAAGAAAAATTACTATTTTCTTCTAATTTCGTCCTTTATTTTTTACCATGATCGAATGATAACATATATCATATGAACTAACAAACGAATTAATTTTATTTTACTTTTATTGTAGAGAGCATCTAATGAAGTGTGTGACGAGTCTCCAATAAGAATCAAAATACATCTCTTAAATTCAGTACTTTCGAGAATGTAAAAATGAGTTTTTTATTTAAAATTCAATAAAACTTCAAAAAACGAATCTTTTATGCAAAATTCAACAAAATCTAACATTCAATGTTCGATAAAATAGCGAAAGGAAATAGCATAATAGCAAGTTTTAAGGAATCATTAAAGAACGTGGATTTAATTATAAAAAGATTTACAAGTGTATTTGAATTTTACAAGTGTATTTGAATTTTTATTTGTATTTGCATTTGAAATGTGTTTGAATTTTTACAATTTTTTTAGAAAGAAGTACCTTTGCTTTTCCATTTCGTTTAAGATATTGAAATATCTTTGAAAAAAGCGACTTTTAAACTAGAGGCTTCATGTAAGTGGATTATTATACGATTTTTTTTTCACGAAATTGTAGTAGTTTAAAATAACGACAAATTTTTATCAAGTGTTCAGATATTTTTGCAGACTAATATATCTGTATAAAATTTATGTTTCTTATAGAACAAAATGATCTATCCTTTTACAACAAAATAATTAGAACTATAACATGTAATGAAAGTTATTACATAATAGTTGATACAATATAACGAAAGTTTTTTTTTACATTAATTAACAAAATTACATTTTTTTTCACATTAAAAATTTTATTTGATACGTTATATAATCGAAATTGGGATTCATAGTTATAAATGGACTCGAATTAATTTAGTTTCGAAGATAAAGTATTGTGGAATTCATTTACAGTTCCTACAATGAAACATATAATGTTAAAATTTTATTGTTAATTTTATGTTAAAAATTTTTTTATTGATAATTAAAAAATGTCGTAAATGTTTTCAAACCGATTGGATTAACAAAGGAAATTAAATAATTCATAAATCCAGGAAATTATTAAACTTTGTATTTAAGTAGTCATTGTCACATTATTATTACATCATTTTATATTATATTATATTATTAACTATTTTCAAAAACAACAGAAACCCATTCCTTTTATTAGATCATATTTCGTTTTAATATTTTTACATGATTATTATAGTTTCAAATTATCCAAGACAATTATATTTATTAAATTCTTTTGAAATAATGTGTCTCTTAATTGAGTTTATGTAGAGTTAGATTTTAGAGTTTTAATTAATACTTCAGTTTAGCAATATGAAATAGATTGTAAGCATTAAGGTGAACAATGCTTGTTTAAATAGTAAAATTTTTTAATAGATTTTTGTATGTGATATTTTGTATAATAATGATTTAGGTTTCATTTTAGTTTCACAAATTATAAAAAGTACTGGTTGTACTAAATAAATAAACATATTCTATTCATATAGATTTAATTCATAAACTTAGTACTTATATTTAGGACTTGGAAGTTACATAGAATTAATGTCTTCATCTGCATCTAACATGTTAATATAAAATTTTATGTGTGTGTGTGTGTGTGTGTGTGTGTGTGTGTGATATAATCATATAATAAATATAAAATACAATATATATAATAATATTTCTCATTTATGATATATTATATGGAAAATTTTAGGTAACTCGTCTTTTGCAACCATTTCCTTTTTCACACTTCATACTTTTCGATTTTAAAACGCATCTACAGCAGAAAATTTAAAAATATGAAATTAACTTTAGAAAAAATTACAAGAACAGAAGTATCTACTAAAAGAATATAAATATTGACATGATGCTACCACGTAATAATTTATTGTAATTTTTCAACAACAATTACGTGAATCTATGATTAAAATAAAGACGTTTTATTTGGGAAAAGTATAAAGTATAAAAAATAATTTCTTCTATTTCTTTCTTTATTCTAGCTCATTTATCTTTTCATGTAAACTAATGAAAATAATATATTTAAGATACAGTTTTTCGTAAAATTTTCTAGTTTGTTTTTATTTGAAAAGTATAACATGTTTTAAGTGAAGATAATACTGTGTAACTAAGGTAGCTAGTCTCTATTATTCTATGGCCTTACATAGACGCTCTTCTTTATTTCCTTTAATTAATTTACAGCAGGATCGTAGAAATCTTATATTAGAAAACTACAAGAAATTTAAAAATGCGCATGATATATACAATATACAAAAATATATAAAATATAGAAAACTTGAATATTTAGTATCTGAAATATAGTATTGTACATTATACTTAAATACTTGAATAAATACTTCAATAACTACTTGAATATTTTTCTCAAATACAATATCCTCCATTATATTTTGCTGACTTTAAAATTATTTTTCAACAAATATAATCATTAATTTTCGTTAAAAAAATAAACGCCTAAGAAAGACTATATGCAATATTCTTAAAAATTATGTAAAAAGTAAATAAAACGATGAAAATAATTTAAATATATCAATTTCATATATAACTTTTAAAAACTCATAACAGTTTTTTAATGATTTTCTTAAAGATTAACTAATAATAAGATTAAATAATAATTATATACTATAATTTTAAGAAGCTATAAAAACCAGTTCAATTTTGTTTTTAACTATTTTTAATAGCTGAACTGCAAATATTTACACAATTTTATAATCATACTTTTTCAATTTTTATGAACATAGAATCTAATTAGAAATAGATTTCTAATTAGAAATATGTTTCATATATATATATATATATATATAAATTATATAAAAATTTATAGAACATGTTATGTAAAAATATTATATATATATAATATTTTTATATAATATATTTTATAAATTTTTGAAATTTTTGCAAAAAATGCATAAACGTCTATATTTAATTCACGATCTTATATCAAATATAAATTGTTTTAAAAGTTTTCATTATTCAACCATTAATTTTGATGCCATGTTAGTAATAATAGCCAAAAAATGAAAACTTTCAAGTAATTTTCTAGAAGTCGTTAAGAACAAAGGAAATTTTTATAGCTTCTTGAAATTAATAATCGTTAACAATAAGCCAATATTTAGATTAAATTAATAAAAATTTAACTATTAAAGAAATGAGATGTAATAAATAATAAATTATCTTTCATTATAAGTTTGCCAAAGTTATTATAAAAAATTGATATACTCAAACCATTTTCGATGGTTTTTCCCATATTACAATTTTTAAGAATATTGTGTATATTCTGTTTTAAGCATTTATGTTTTCATCTAATGGATACAATCAACAGAAAATAATGTTCATTACTTTTTTCTAATTGTGTTTGATTTTCTTAATTATGTTTATAAAAATGTAAAATTGTATAAAAATCCGTAATATTATAATTGGTCGATCGATTATACAATATTAGTCCCTTTCACTTGCTAATCCTAATTTCTTTCTTTCGAAACTTTACATTTGTTCGATTAAATAGTATATTTGTTTTGTCTTGCGGCCTAATATGTATAATAGATAATGAGTTTCAATTTACATATGTAACACGAAAAAAATCAACATATAATACGGTTAGAAATTATATAAAAACAATTAACTATTCGTTATGAAAAAATAAAACAAATTAAAATAAATAAATTTTCAATCGAAATAAAAGCAGAACTTATCGTAGATATTTGTCTTGCGATATTTTTTAAATATTTTATTTATATAAATTGCTAATTTGTTTCGAATAATTACGATAATAGAATATAAGAATAGAAAATTTCTCATTATAGCCCTCATTTTCGGTGTCTGTAATAGCGATTTCTCTGTTGTTATTATTGCAGAAAACATTAGCCTAATCTTATTTGTAAATTTATAGTAAAGCTACAATTTGCGATGAAGATATTGAAAATTTGGATCAACTAGTGCAAGGTATTAATTACAGGATTGAAAACATAAGATTAAAATAAGGGTTAATGAGAGTATATGCATCGATAATTAATAGATAAGCATAATTTTGAATGCTTATCTATTAATTATCGACAGTAGTGAAACAACATTGTAAGTAATATATTAAAATTGATCGATAAAATATCTGCTTTGTGCTAAATTTATTCACTCAAATATTTCATTATTGTAAAAATATGATAAGTATTATATATGTCCTTTATTTTTTCCAAATTTTTTAAATCTTTTTCAACTGTATTTTTTCAAATTTTAATTATAATTAGATTGCAAATTTTTATGCAAATTAATATTTTGAAAAATATAATTTAGAAAGATACTTTATATATTTTACATATTTTTTCATACTATGCTATATACAGTCGCGCATATTAATATTCCGACACTTAAATATTTGGACAAAATATTTAAATTGCTACAATTTCGTAAGACAAAATCATACAACAACGAGACGAATAAATTTAAATGACGAAAATTCAACAAATCGTAACATTTTCATCGTTATATTCATTTTCTCTTAATGTTCAAAATTCAATAAAATAGCAAAAAACATTAAATTTCAAGAAATCGTTGTAAAAAGAGGTTAGTCTTCAAATTCATTGTAGATTCAGTCATAAAAAAAATTATTCGTTAAAATTATTGTTTTTATATTCTTTAATGTATTACAATTTTATAACAATTTATAACATTTTCCAGAAGAAAAATATCTTTACTTTTCCATCTGCTACATACTGTAAAATTAATTATGCATTTCGAAAGTAAAGGTTTCAAGCTTTAAAATAAATCTAGATTTATTGTTCTACGATTTTGTTTTACGAAATTGTATAGATTACACATTTATTAATTGAATATTAATGTGAGCAATTGTACATCCTGTGCAATTTTGGATTTTAAAATATTCTATAAATGATTAAAAATTAACAATTTAATTATAACTGCATATAAAGCAGATCACAATTTGATTTTATTGAAAACTCCAAAAAAGTTTTAAATGAATATTTTATTATGAATGTTACATATCTCTCTATTTTCTGGTAAAAAGTTGTGTTTGCTTACATATAATTTTTGATCAAACCATTTATAAATTTATATCCTTTTGTCGCAAATTTTTAATATTATCAATTTTTACAAACATGATTCATTAATTAAATAACGTAGATACAAGTGTACTAATTGTGAATATAACAAATATTTGACGTAATCTCTCAAAATAAGATTATTTCTAAGAAGTTATTATTCACAATTGTATCATAGACATGTAAAGAGAAACTTTTAAAATTAAAATTTATTTCATATATATTTTAATAATTTCAGTAACTGTATTTTATATTTTCAAAGTTACAAAAAAAGTAGAAGGAAATGTTAATATTGATATGATGGAAAGAACAAAATATATGTATGTTGGTGCTTTATATCGATTTATCGATATAATCATATTTTTCTCGTTGGGAAAACGTGAACTATCTTTGCATCTATGTCAAAGCTATTTTCATTTTTTACTAGAATTTTTCATATAAATTCCATCGTTTAATGAGGATACACTGCTGTTCTGATCATTTCGTTCTTTATGAAATAAATTCCTTTATCGCATATTGAATGTGTAACTGCTTATAAGTTTTTCTAATACTCGGACTAATTATAAGTCTTGACAGTAAGATTAATAAAAAGAAATAAACTGAAAATAAATATTATTTTATTTAAATTTTATTTTAATAAAATAACGGAACCGAATCTTTAAATACTTCAAGTTTATTTAATTCTTTGCAACCTAAATTTTATGGTAAGAAATGTTCCAAATTACAGAAGAATTTCATTTTAATAAAATTATTTCAGTCGTTAAACAATAATATAAAGTAAACGTATAAATTTAGGGAAGTCTTTAACTAATGAAACTAAGTGCAACATAACATAAAACTCTGCATTTCAGAAGAAAAAGGTGTAAGACATTTTAATGCTCTAAAAAAAGCTGTGAAAGTTAAATACTTTCACCAATAGCAGTTGATGTTTAAGGAATTCCGTAAACAAGAATTATCTAATGTACGTCAATTTATCGATATTATCATATAGGTTATATTGCATACGTGTGGCTTAGCTATTTATACCTCAGATATTTTACCTCGATTCCTCATGTAAACTGCGTCGTTTCCGGTTGACGGATCACAGCTAGACGCGAAACGCTGCGTTATGTATAAGGTATGTTCGAATCGATTTTGCTTCTTCATTCTCATGACCATTTTCAGTTTCCTTTATCTCTTTTCCTCGCTTCCTGTTATTTAATTACAAACTACATATTTTTGCATTTGTTTATATATAATCGCTTCGAATTTACTCGAATATTTTTAGCAAACATCGCTTTGATTCGAAATTCATTTTGTTCATTTTTTAAAATACAGTAACGCTAACACCAACTTCTTTTTGCTTATTAATATTTTGAGCTAATGATTTAAACTAATCACGAAAATTATATTTAAGGAAAGTTAATGTTAAAAATTATTCATTTCTTCATTGTTTATTTATTTCTTTGTCTTTTGTCAATGCAATAATTTTTAAAAAAATGCACGTAATCGATGTTGCATCGTTTATTTTGTTTTATTATTATAATAATCCATAAACAATTCTTCCTTTTTCCTTGCTAATTATACTATTT
>CAJDYZ010012368.1:83691-114587 GCA_903986555.1 Heterotrigona itama
GAGCACACCTTCCAAGAAGACCTTGATCCTAAACTGTAGTAAGACTTATGAAGTTAAACTTAAATTACAATACAGTTTATGATGAGTAAAAACTTATATTACGGTGCTATATGGTGGATGCTGTATATCACCATTGTGTCTATATTATGGCTGTGAACATTTTGTTTCTATTAAAAATCCTTCGTAGGCTTCACAAGGTTATTATCGTTACAGTTCAGCACTTCTTGAAATATCGTACCTTAATAAAATTGGAAAGATGCTCGTTAGGAATATTTTTACACGGCACCTTCGAACAGTAACTATAGCTATGTCTCTTATTCTCTAGAAATGTGTAGTTTTTGTTTCTTTGTTTATTATGCTCATGTATTCCATACTGTGATATTTACTGGGTTTTTAATGGCCAGCTTCAAGTTTTTTCACTATTTGTATGGCCGCTTGTGTTTCTGTATTAAGATTATGATTCTTAGAAATAGGTCAAGATCAATTGTCTTCATTTATAGATCTCTCATATTGTGTTGCTGGGAGTCTAAGGATGGGAGCCTGCCTTATGTTTGTATATGTTGCTTGTGTATATGTGTGTGTTGATTTGTTTCTGTTTTCTAATAGAATTTGCGCAAAATTGGCTTGGTGTTTAGCGTGGGAAAGGCTTTCGAAGTGGATGCTGGATTACAGCGGATGTTGGTTAAAGCTTAGATTTTGTTCTTCTTGACTGGGAATGCTAGTAGTGCTGGGCATCTCAAGTAATTGACTGGATGATTCCCTCTGCAGTTTGTACAGGTAGCAGGTACTTGCAGTGCTTTGTTACAGTCTTTAGTGTCGTGTGCCCTGGCACACTTAACGCAGACTACCTTCTTATTGCAATTTATCAAAGTTTGTCCGTGGGCTTGGCAGCGATAGCACTATATTGTGGATCTTTTGGATTCAAACTTTTTCTAGTATATCTTCAGATTTTCGATAATTCTGACTCGGTTGACCTGTGCTAGTGTTGTTGGCGCAAATGTGATTTTGCATTGAATATCTAATATATGTAAATATTTCCGCGGGGAAATTAGGTCTTGTTCTAATCCGTGAGTTGGCTGGGAAGGGGGAGAGCATAGGGGTTTTTGTTGGGGGGAAAGATGAGAAAATGATGAGAGTTAGGAAGAATAGGTAAAGATTGTTGTACCGGTTGGATTTTGTTTGTGTATGTGTTTTTTTTTTTTTTTTTTTTTTTTTTAGTAGGGCAGGACATTTTGAATAGTTAGCTGGGTGACTTCCTTTGTAGCGCAAGTAGATAAAGTTTCGAGAGTTTTTTTTTGCAGATTCTGGAATCATATGGTTCCATGCACTTAAAGCAGACTACTTTTTTATTACAGTTTGCTGAGGTATTTGCTTAACAACGGAAACGCTTGTGTGATTCATATTTTTCCCAGTATATTTTGATATTTTCGATATATCTAATGTGATTTATCTGTGCTAAAGCTTCCGGGTGTGAAAGTAACATGATAAATTGGATATTTTGTATGTGTGGAAATTTTTGAACAGAGAATTGGATTTAAGTCCTGACTTTTGATGCTTTGTTTGTGAAAGACGTATAAGTCCTTGTAGGTGTTCTATGTTTTCTTTTTGACATATAGTTTTGAAATCAGTAAAATCATTTAAATCTGTGAACATAATTTTTAGTTTGTTTGACGTAAATTTTATTTGAAAGGCGTTTTTATATTTTTCTTTGAAAGTGTCCAGAAGCTTGATATTTTGTCATGTACGTAGATAGGAGGAGGTTTAGTGTCATGAAATTTTATAGCTGGTAGATTTTATAATGAGTTATGATTTAGATTTTCTTGTGTTGAAATTTTAGCCGTGAGGAATTCTGTGTTCCAGTGTCGTATTCTGTCATTAGGCATTTAAAAAATATAGTATACCTGCTTTTTGTTTGAATAGCCGGCTTAATAATATCCAAACCTTCGATTTTATTAATCTATATTAATGACGAGTAGAGAATCGGAGAGTGACACTAATCTTCTGGTAGTGACAATTTTAATTTCTTCCTCGCTGTGCTTACGTTTCACTGAGTAGATTTTTCCATTGAGTAGATTTTTCTGCCATTGTGCAGGCAAGCTTGGTGGCTGTCCCGTCCGTGCTCAGGTTGCCCTTGCTTAGTGACAATTCCAGTTGTTACAGTTGTATGAACTCTATTTCCTTTTGAACTTCCGCTTGAATAACACGCAAGTATATCGAACTGCTCGGTTTCAGATATCAACTGCGAATATGAATGATGACATTAGTAATGATTATTACGATGTGTTGGAGTCGGTTCTTATATAAGGCCAATTCTCTTTGTGTTCTTCCCGAATACATGATTAAGAAAGTAAGTCATTTTCGGCTATTGGCAAAGATCAGTCCCATAAAATAATCGTCGCAATTATTTTATAGGCCTAACGGTACCGCGTCCCGATAATACATCCTTCACATTATATTTATTGATTCTGGTAGTAGGCCAGAAGAACGTATCCCCTATAAAAATAACTAATAATTCTCTGATTTACGCATTCGACGTCAATTCTATTGTACCTAATCATTCAATGCACCTTCTTTCAAATAACTTGTCTCATGTTTGAAATATCAGCGGTCTGTTCTCAAGAAATAATTGTGAGATCACATTTATATCTCTTATACATTTTTCTATTTGGGAATTTCAAAAGGCAGAACGACCAAACGATTATCATTTAGTTGCTAGCAAATATGAACTTTATTGATAAAAAATTGTTGATTAGTACTGAATGACAGGTTTATAGTCAATATTATAAGATAAAAACATTTTAGATCATAGTGTATTACGTATTGAAAAAGCACAAAATTGAGTCATTTTATTACAGTTAATAGACTAAAAATGATACATGTAATAAAACAAAATCATTTATTTACCAAAGAAATGAAAAGCCAGTTTCAAAAAATAACTTTTATCCCACTAAATGTTGCCACATATATTTAATACTTCAGAATCTCAAGAGTAAGAGAGTAAATATTATAATATTACACGAAATTGTCATGTTTATTTACTCATTCAAATAAAGTGCTAATATGCATTTGCATATTAGTGTGAAAACTTTAAATACCATTATTAAATACCATTTGAATTATTATCTCCAATGCAAAGTAATGATGCTTCATAAATAAATTGTTGATACAAAAGTAGATGATACAAAATAGTTTGTCGAGGACAAAGGATTAAAATTAACTTTAAATTTATGCATAAAATACAAGGACAATATGAATAAAGAATATTGCGATTGTCTTCCCTTGTCTTTCATATAATAAACCTTATAAATTTAAAATATCTACTGAATTAATAATATTTCAACATACACAAGTTAATATTTTTGTATAGAGAATGTCGAGTATGATCGATTAATGGAGTAAAAAAATATATCATTTTATTTAAATAAAGTGGAGGTAACTTTGAAATGATTTTCTATTTTCCAGTTAGAAGAAATTATTACTTTCATATTATGGTCTCTTCTATATTAAATAATTGTTTAAAAATTTTTTTTATATCTTTAAAAACGGAGATGTTCAAAATAATCAATTGCTTCATTCTGTATATTATATATTATACTATTTATTATTAAACTATTATTTATTATACTATTTATTATTAAACTATTATTTGTTATACTATTTATTATTAAACTATTATATACAGTTACTGCTTCTTAGTATTAAAGTATTAAATAAATAAAACAAAAAAATGCGCTTCTAGTAAGAATAACTATTTGAATATATTAAAAAATAACTAATTAAATAAAAAGGGCATTATAAATAAATGTATGGAGTAATGATCTTTCAAATCATGGTAACCAAGTATTACCAAGTATATGTACATGTTACATACAAGTAGTAAAAGATTTCTACAGATGTTCTAACTTTTATCTGTAATATTGTGTATAGAATTTGGTAACATACCATTTAAAAATCAAATGAAATATTTCTGAGGACTATGATAATGAATGTAACATAATTTAAAAGATATTTGATATAATAATCTTTAAACCCTAAGATTCATATTTGGCTGCTTTGTAAGAGAAGAAAAAGAAAATATTCTTATTAAATATAGATTAAATATTGCCTATTCTCTAGATGAAAATCTACAAAAGTCTATTTTATAAGTAAAGTGGATTAATATCAATTACAGTCCAAATTAAATAAAAAAAAAGGAACATATTTCACGATAAATGTTTTATGAAAAAATTACAATAGTAATACAAAATAATACTTGATTCACTAAAGAAACTAAAGAAACAATTTGATGATGTTGACTGATCTATTTTAAAGCATTATCCATTTTTACATATATAAAATTGATATCTATGAATTATATTACGTAATTCATTTCTTATTGATTTTCATTAATTTTAATAAATGCATTATGAATTTCACAGATCATATAATCATATTAATTTTTGCTTAAAAAGATAATAAAAGTTTAAAAATTTATTTATGTAATATTTAAAGAATGATGACTAAAAATGTTAATCAGCATCGTTAATTCTCATCTATTCATACTGAATGAAAAATAAATCATATTTATAGTAACTTTTTAATAAAACATTTCTTTAATAAAATATTTCTTTTGCATCTTGTAGGGAAAATCAAAAATGTCTTGAATACATAAATCATTGAAAAATAATTATTGTACTATTTCACTATTAAAATTTTGAGAAATAAGATGATTGACTCTTGTGATTTATTATTTATGTAATTTGTATAATTTGCATATAAGAAAAAAAACAATTATTTTTTCTACTATGTATACTATATATTATTTATTTACATTATAATTTTATGTATTGCTTATTACACTTATAATTTTGATTTTATAATTGTATAATTTTATTAACAAATATATTTCAACATTTAATTTCTCTTTCTATTTCAATGTAATTATCTTTAATTTTTAATTACTAACTGCTCTTCTTAATTTTAAGTTACTTCAATACTATTAACGACATAAAGGAAATGTTTGAATCTCTGATAAGTACATAGGAAGATGGAAACATCAAAGGGGATAGAATTTTTATAAATATTTCATAAAAGATCTAATAGGATGTATCTGTATTTAAGTAAAATATTACGTAATGAAACGTAAATGAAAATATTAATAAGTATTATAGCTAATATATTGTATATTTATATATTTTTAATATTTATTTCATTTTTGTTATATTATTATACTTACTAAAGAAAAATATGTTTCTTTTTAAACAAGATCATTAGTACTTACTTTCTTAAAGAATTTATAATATATCTTTTGTTACATTCCTATAACATATCTTTTTTTATATTTCTAAAAAGAAAAGTTATTAATTAGTTATATTAATAATTCTATCATGTAATATAATTATTAGTTATATTAATAATTTTATCATCTAATTTAAAATTATTTTAATTTAAAAATAATTAACTTTAGTAATTACTTACTTAATTTCCTTATTGATTTTGATGATTTTACAATATGTTGTCAAAATCACGATTCTTTCCCTACACATGTTTCAATTTCCGAAATGTTCTGAAATATTTTTGTCATTTTGTATCGTATCATTAACATTTGAGACTTTTGAGTCATAAACATCAACGATCGGTTTTCGTCTTACTTTACCATGATTTTGAAATAATTTACAAAAATAAATGACTTAATAGATAAACTAAGAAATCGTCCTGTTCTCATAATTCTAATATACTTAATATGTTAGAATTATGCATACAAAAGACGTTAGGCTTCTCGTCCACATAAAATAAATTTTGAATAATAAAGACTTACCCTATTTTTTTACGCTAACAAGAAGTCCTAACCACGCTCTATTGCGGCTATTGTGACGCATATAGTTTATTATTATGTTTCTCGGTTGCTGACCTGCGTGCTGACCTGGTGTCTTTTAAAGACGGTTGACATCACTGTATCGATGCTTAATAACTTCACTGTCTTTTGAGGAATTACGTCAGAGCCAAACGGCTTATAGTTTAAAGTGATTGGCCCACGCTCGCCATTATCTCTCCATAAAACAAACTCGCCATCGGCGGGAAAGACAATGATGTAACATTCGTCAGTGATACATCCTTCGACAGTGATACAACAATATTTGTCATTACGATATTCATCACTCCGCAGTTAATCATATAATCAATTCGTCGTCAGTGCGTATTACTGCGACTCGAGCTATAATTAGCTATATCGCCAGCACACACAATTTCAATTATACATCCACCAATCGAAATCGCTCATTTCACGAAGGTTCTTACTTTTTCATCCATACTTCACACACAGTTGCTATCAGCCTCAACTCTAAGCGCGGGAATCGCGTTATAACTCTTGGGACATCGCGCTGCAACAATAATTTAAAAAAACTATTTGTTTCAATGTATTGTGATATTATTTATGCATATATAATTGCGGTTCTTTTTTTCATATTCTTTAACTTTTTATCATGGTTTAATATGCCGTATTTGTTATTTTATTTTACAAATAAAAATTTAGTGGACTGAGATGAGAAAAATAGTTTACTTCACATTAATGTATCACACATAACATATGTATATTATTTGAATATTCTGATTCATTGTTACATCGAAATATAGTACAATTAATTACTAGTATATTATGTACCATACACATGCTTTACAATAATTTTTATTGTAATTTTTTATTTTATTGAAATAAATCAACATTAAGTATTCTGTAATATATATTAGTAGTTCGCTTTTATCATTATGAAACAGGATTGCTGATCTTAATATTAGTATTCTTAACAGAATTGTTAAAAATTCAATATATGTATATCTGTTAAGAACAATTACGACTGGTGTCGATCATGTACCCCTACGTCCCTTTTGAAGACTTTGGGATTCGAAGGACCACCTACTGATGTGAGAAATGAATGACTATGATGGATCTTGCTAACCTATGATTTATTATTAACTTATTTGAGTAACTGATTAACTGACGATTATTGTAACTATTAACGCAGAAACACTATAACTGTATAATTATTGTCATGATACTCTTTTTACTGTATAAACTGTGACAACTTAATAATTGAATATTCTGAACTCTTGTGAAAATCTTTTCCTTTATCGAGTTTGGAATTACCCTTTGCAAAGGAAGAATTATGGAACAGGGGATGTACCAAACCAATGAGGAAGTATGGAGGAAAGGTCTTCAAAATTTCCCATCCATAAGAGTGGGAGTATTTCTGAGAACGGTCGTCTTCTGAAAACTATCCAAACTATGCATACATAATCCCTCGAGTATGCACTTCTTATGACATTGTTAAGAATCAGTCTAAGTCGTCTTAAGGTATTTCGACTAGAAATCAAAGTACCAATGGGATAAAATATATAAGACAGCAGAAAGAGCCCACAGGACAGAAACAATTTGGCACTACAGCAAACACAATATATTGTTATAATATTTTTGTATCCGTTCCGGAGTGGAAGTCTTCCTTGTTCAAGTAAATAGTTCTGTGAAGTTGTAAACTATAATTCTTAATTATATCTTTACAACGTATTATATTAACAACGTATTAACAATGTATTATATCTAACAACATGATGATCTCTATAGTGCGGAAAACTTCGTCGCACTTGGGACAAATTTATGGAGCACCTTGTTTGGAGTTTTTTAAGTAGTCAAATTCCTAATTTGCCATGCTGAGTTGGGGCATATCCATGTCATAAATGTTACGTATTCTTGGCCTTAACATAATAATTATTTAATACTTAGTATGATTTCCTTTGCATTTAATAACGAAAGCCATTTTTTAAGGCAAAGATTTTATAGGTTTTTATAAGTTTTTATAATTTTATAGGTTTTTATTTTATAGGTTTTTATAATTTTATTTATAGATTTTATGAGCTCTTTCCATCAATATTTGCGAATTGCCTTCCATTCTGATATACGGCTCTCTCTAAATTCCCCCAATAATTTTTTATAATATTTAAGTCCGGAAACTTGGCTGGCTCTTCTAAAATACGAATTTTTTTGTTTTACTGCTTTCGCGGTGACTTTACACACTCGTATTATATGTTGAAAGATGTACTTATTTCCTACAATTCATATCGTATACGTGTTAATTTATTTAATCATTTCAATATACTTTTTACTATTCAATTTTCCTGTAATAAATTTTATTTCCATTTTCTTGTAGTAAATACCTACCCAAATCATTATACCACAGCCTTCCATGAATTCAGAAGTTGTTGCTCCTTTTATAAATTATGATAATAATAGTTATCAAGTGCGTCTAAAATCTTTTTTCATTAATAAATATGACTTTTCGCCATTTCTTATTCATATAAATATGTTTCTCTGCAAATTGTAAACGTCACAGTTTATGCTTTTCTTTTAACCAAGATTTTTGTTGCAATTTTCGTTGTTTCAGACATTTACAATTCTTTAAAAGACGTCAAACATTTCTAACATTTGTGTAATTTTTTTTTCCGCAGTCAAGTTTAAATTTTACGTTATACGTATTATAGCGTGTTTATTTTGAAATGTTAGATATCGGACGTCAACTATTTTTTTCAATAATTATCGGGATCTTTTAGTAAATTCGTTATTATTTTACGACTTCTATCAACTATTTTGTCTATTTTTCTCACAGAATAATGTTCTTCGTTTAACATTGAAATATTTTATGTATTTTAGCTGGATTTAATTTTTTTTCGCGATCCATAAATTTTACAAATTTATTTATTTCTTATATACACAATTAACTGACTATATTTCACGAATGTTTCTTGCAGTAGTTTCTATACGACTGAGAAGCGTAAATATTCGACTTGTGCTATTTTTTTGTCTGCCTCGCACAATTTTCGTTTGAATCTGTTAGGGAAATTGTGTCTTGGTAATGACATTCAGCATACTACACATGTATCCACGCCCAAAAATACTGATGTAATAATCTACGCATTTTTTCTACTTTATGATACATGGTATAAGAAAATATAAAATGTGCTGTCCTTTTGTCCTGGGGTATAGGAATTTTATCATTGAAAGTTTATAAACGATTTATTTTAGAAACTTGTTAGAATCTTTTTTATAAAATTTGTTTTGTAAAATAAATCGATCGATGTACATCGAATATGTCTCTTTTGTTTTCTTTAATACAGTACTGAATGAGATATTAGAAATAAAAATGATACATAAACCGAAATAGATAAAATTTTTCCATGCTGCTGTATTCTTACTCTACTTCTACATATTAGAGTTTATTTATCTTTAACAATACGAATATGTTTATTCTTTGTCTCTAAAAATATAAAATAAAGATATCGTAATGCTATTGATATCTTTACAATTCACAATAAATTATTCATTATTAATATCAATTCTTTTTGCTCAAGTTTTAATAAATCCATTTTCGATTTCTTTTAGTAACTTTCTATATTTTTTCCAATTGCTAGCATGATTAGAAAAAAATATATGAATTTCATATATAATTGTTAATATGTTAAAATGAAACTAATTAAAAATAATTTTATATAATTTAACATAATACTGTGAATGAATAGTATTTGTATAAATAAAACGTTACTTACTCGACCTAAAAAATAACAATTTTATGTGCAAAACTAAATATTTAACTAGCAAATGGGCTGACAAATGATAATGACTTCCATTTGTGACGTACATAGTTGCCGGAATGATTGCCAATAGCATATATATAACAACATTTCACTTTATCCTTATTTTTCTTGCTCTATAAAAATAATAATTTTTAAACATGTGTAATTTGAAATTTTGTGAACTAAAAATTAGATTTTAGAATTAATCTATATTTGTGCATACATTCTGTACTTGATTTGACCTCCACTAATTATAAAGTATTATTATTAAAATACATTTCAAAATATATTTTTCTAACTATTATCTAATAATATTTAACTATTATTCATTTTAAAATGAAATAGATTATATATGTACCTATACTTCTACCACAGATGAAATATATGAGTAGACCTCGCATCCAATGTATTTTTTCGGCCCACGATTTCGGGGTCTCGGGACTCCGTTAATTTTCGTGTTACATTCTGTTGTACTGATTCAGCAAGTTTTGCACTGCGAAAATCAAAAAATATGAATAGTGTTGCCAGATTTGTTTCGAGAATTATTCATTGAACTGAATGTGGTGTAGACTGACTACACTGAAGGGATATAAAACGATTTAAAACAGAGACTGATGAAAATTGGGACGAAAAATAGTATATATTTGACTATTAACATCTATTTAAAAGAATTAGAAAAAATGGATTGAAATATAATAGTTTTATGAACAATACTAGATATGACGATTTTTTAATTTACAAATTTGTAAATTCACAACCTGAATGAATTATTTTTATCCCGTAAACTTGATTTTATGAAAAATTGAACTTATCAATAAAATATTTCTACAAATATTGTTTTGAATAAAGAAGCACATTGTGTATTATAAATTATTTCTTGCAAATTATCCGCTTCGAAATTTCGAAGTCAAGTTTATTTTCTTAAATGATACGTATTTTCTCTATAGTACAATGTTATTTATTAAGACGAACTTGAGTTGCATTTTCGACTTCGAAATCATTTATTGTTATAAATTATTAATAAAAATGATATGAAGTATAAATGACTTAATGATATATAAGTTTAAAACATTGCTCATTCGTATTTTCCTCCATTCTGATTGTCGGTGCATTTGTAGATTATCTATTAATTATTGTAGATTATCACTCTTTCATTGATTTCAACGATCCTTAAATATCATTTAGAAATCGATATCCCGAACGATCTTTTCTTCAAAAAACAAAGTACCAACATATCCGTTAGAGGAAGAAACTGTTCAAAATACTTTCACAATACATTCAAAAATCATCAAAATGAGTGAGGGAGTAGTCAGTCTACACTTTCATCCACTTTGCCTTCGTATTGTGCATAATGACAAAAGAGAAGCGAGTTAAAAGGACACAAGCAAGTTTCGGTTTTCCTGATGAAAGCATAGTTGTCAAGACCTAAAAGACTCACATGGTTGCCACGTTTCTCTATTGTTCTGTCCGTCAAGTTGATGAAATGGTTAAACTAGCGAGTTAGAAGATTTTTCGTATGTTTCCGAATCTGCTCGAACTCAACCAAAATTAACCGATTCGATCCGAAGTATCGACTACCCGCGAATTATTCGAATCATTTGAGCAAATTTTTATTGAAATAATAAGTAATGCACAATAATTAAAAGTATAATTTTTATTTAAATAAAATTTAAATAGAATTAAATAAAGTCATTTAAATAATATAAAAAATAACTTAATCCATATTTTTTATTTTCAAGAAAATGCTTTCATGTTTCAATTAAATAAAATAAATAATGTTTTTAAATTCTTATATCCGACATATTGAATATGAAAAAACCAAATGACAAAGTCACGCAAATAATCGTCTTTTCATAAATATAATTTGTTGAATGTTAACTCTCTTTTCAACAAATTTGATAGAAATATAAATATTGCATTTAAGAACAGTTAGTAAAAGTACAATAATAAAAATTAGTAAAAGTACAATAATAAAAATTAAATCCAATGAGAATTATATAAATATTAAACCTAATATTATTGATGACGTGTTATTCTATTATTTCATTCGTGCTTCTATTTCTTTCATTTATTATCGCTGCGTTACATAAGATAATAAGAGAATTAAGATGAAAGAGGTATGCTGCATGTAAATAAAAGTATCATTTTTTCTTTTGTTAAAATTCGTTCAAATCTCATGATGTTATTTTGGAAAAATTAGTTATAATTCATGAAAATTTTGCTTTATCAATGATTACGGCAGAAAGTGAGATATTTTTTTAATACTTTAATGCTTTAATTACTAATAATTTAAAGTAATTGAAAATTTTAAAAATTTATACATAAGATCATGTATTAATAATTTGTAAATTTTAACGTATTGAAAAAAGTTGTGATAAATCCGTAAAACATAGATAGAATTCTTTCTGATATAGAGTAGAATTCGATTACTTCGTCTGTGGTTATTAGTTTTATTGGTACTATTATTAGTTATTATTAGTTTATTATTTCGGTATTGAAAGTTTGACAACGCTGTAATGGGCCTCAGAAATCATGTTGCTGGTTCATTCAATAGTTCCCCAACTCATCGTTGTTTAAACGTGGAGTGCGCTAAACCTTGTCTGTGCTTAAAACTTTTATATTTGTGGAAGTACTATATTGCTGTTAAAATTAGAAAATATGTTTCATTTTATTAGATATTTTTTTAATTAGAATAATATTTACAAACTTTATTGTGCAAAGTGTTAGTTTATGTATTATATGTTAAAAATAAAAAAAGGAGGCACATTCGTGGTGAAACTTACAATTTAAGAGACATTATAAATGTCATATCATTAAAAAATTAATCAGATCATAACATAAAATAAACATTCAGAAAGATATTCTAATAGTAACTGAAGGAAAAACATCTTTTATATAAAGAAATTAATATTAATCCAGTTAATTGATAAAATTCACTGATTTCTAGCCAATCTTACTTCTTGCCATACGTTATGATAAAATTGTACTTGTTCATTATTGAAAGAAAAGCAATATATCTGATGAAAAACAACGAGTAATTTATTATGAAAGCGTATTTTTCTTGGCAATGAATCACAGAAATTATTTTTTAAAAATATATCAGTATTTCCATTATGAAGTACCAAAATAATTCTTATTCATTTTTTTTTTTTTTTTTTGTAATAATAGAATTGTGCTGCAGTGATAAATATTGCGGAATGGATAGGTTTTATTTTAATCAATGAGAAAATATTTTAAAATTTTTTTACTAAGTTTTGAAGATTCTATAGATAGGGATAAAGTTTGACTTGAAAAATTTAACTTCGTAATAAATCTTGAAGAATGAAATCGAAGAACCATTCAAATCGAAGATATTAGAACTTTATATGTGCATATTACATACAAATCTGATTTAATACGATTATTAAAAATATTATTACAGTACAATATGAAAAGGAAGAAAAGTAATTAAGGAGAATTTTGGAATTTGTATAGAGAAATATTACACGTAATCAAAGTCCATAGATTATATTTCAAAGTCATAATCAAATTTGTTGAAATTATACGCTTGATTTCTGTTTTCTATCTGAATTGATAGTAGATAAAAATATAACACTTTTGTTTTTCGTTTTATGATATATAACCAGTATCCGACAATCGATAACTTCGTGTAGAATTAGAACGGTATTAATAACGAGCTAGCGAATTTGGTTGTTATTAATTGTGCATGGCAAAGCCAAGGTGGTAGCCACGATGACCAAATATCGGTATGTTATGATGTGGTACATAACGTTTCCACGTGCTCGCACTTCTGCATGAGCGAATGAAGCAATTTGATCCCAATTAGCGAATCTCGAATTAAATCCGCAATAACTGCTAATTAATTAAAATTATCATATTACTAAATTTCTTTTCTGTTTAATGACGAAATTATATATGTATGATATAGTGTGTGTGTGTGTGTGTGTGTGTGTGTGTGTGTGTGTGTGTGCGCGTGTGCGTGCGTGCGTGCGTGTGCGTGCGTGCGTGCGTGTGCGTGCGTGCGTGCGTGTGCGTGCGCGCGTATATTATTTGTCCATCTTGTACGTGTTGTAACAATGAGCTCCATCAGTGCGTAACTGCATCAAAGAAATGTATGAGCATGTAAGAATAAATATAAGAATTTGCATAAAGTGTGGAAATTAATAAAGGAGATGAAAATAGTAAAAAGTATCTATAAATATAGAAGATCCAGACTTTCAATATTAAAAAATCATGTAGTAAAGAGTTCACAAAGGTTATAACAGATGTAAAACTACACATATAGAATGTATGTGCATTTCAAAATGTCCTTTTTATCAATACAAAGTTGATGTCGATAAGCTACTGAATTTACAATGAAATAAATTTCATGATTTTGTCTAATTTTTTTCACATAATGAATGATTTGTTTCTTACAATCAATTCAATTTTTTTACAAATTTTTACTTTTAGAGTATCTCATAAGTAGAAATGTAAAAATATGAAGTAATATATTATGAACATTATGTATCTTATATTACACTGCATTACATTACATTACATATTACATTATATTACACTGTTTAATTAAATTGTATTAAATTAAAGATAAATTAAATGGATAGAGAAACGATTTATACTTTTACTGCATGATATTTTAGTTTTATTTTTACCTGTAGAACACATTTGGACACTAAACCTTTGGGCATCCTGTATGTAAGTTTATAAAATTCGTGCATAGAATCTTATCTATATAAGATAGAAATAGTTTCCCTATATTATTCAATTTATGATATCTACTGTTTATAGAATTTGTAAGAAGAAGAATATTCGATTTATCTTAGATTCTCAAGCATCTATTAATTTTTTTCTGATGTCTAAAGGTTAATAAGAATTATTGCGAATACATTTATATAAATCACACGAGTTAATTTCCGTTCTTTCATATTTGCGCATTTATAAATTCATATCTGAACTAGATATCGATTTTTAGCATTAATATTTTTGGTATTTCGAGAGAAATGAATTCTGTCAATCAAACGTATCATGCGTATATAGGATTTTATAAAGAAATACACACAATCTAATATAATAAAAAATTGACGTTTGAATATATTTACACATAGTATACACACACACACACACACACACACACACACGACTGTCACATCGCGATGAGTTATTTTATTGTTCCGTCTACATTCCTGTCTATATTCCTGTCTATATTGTCTACATTCATGTTTGGTAACAATGTCTACAAAAGCGCCTAAAAATAAATTATTTGTTTATATTTAACCTTTAGGAAAAATGAGCGAAAAATGATTGAGGTATATATTTTACAAAATACAAATGATAGGATATAATTTTCGATTTAAATGAAATAAATACAGTTTAAACCAATTTAAATACAATTTAAACCAAATAAATACAATTTAATACAAATTAAAATATAATTTAAACCAAGACATAACAAATTAGTTTATACAGTTACATTAGTATGAATATATTATATGTGTTATGTATATGTATATTACAATTTTTAAAATTCATGCATTTAGAAATATTTTAAAATGTTAATAATTCTATAAATAATTGAAATACATTAAAAATAAAATCAATCATTAACTAACTCAATGTATGAAGTATATAAAAATTAATTATAAGGTAATTAATAAAATTAATTATTAATTATAAAATTAATTATAAAATTAGGTTTATGGAGATTTTTGAAAAGAAGTCTGTGCAAAGTCGATCTTTAGTATGATTTTCACAGTCAAATTTTTTTTTATTGTACTGCATACTTGCACTGCATACTTTTTATTGCATACTACTACTTTAGTATAGTTGTACATTGTATACTACATTATACTATAATGGGAAAAAATTTAAAATATAAGGAATCACGGGTCATAGCTCAACCATCTTTTTTGAAGAAAGTATTAAAATTCTACTAGTTCGAATTCACTTTATTTATAATGTGTTAATATTTTGCAGTAAAATGATTTTTTTTTAACATGTTTTCTATATTTTGTCCAAGATTAGTGTCTTTAGATAAAAAAAATCATTTCAATTGTTCATAATATATATATTCATGATATAATACATTTGCTTATTATAATACATTTACTTCAATGATAAACAATTTCGTTTTACAAAAAGAAAGAATTCATTCAATTTTTATACTTAGATAAAAGCAAATCTGCTATGGTGGTCCGTTTCGTTAAAAAATTAGCGAACTGGCACCGTAATCCGATAATATCAATGTATCAATAATTTTTAAACTGATTTTATTCGCAATATGCTTATACGTCATAGTTAATTTTTATACATCCCGTACAGTATCATTGTCATTGTCATATGTTTTTAAAATATTTATTATTAAACAATCGAATTTATCGAAATGTTCTGAAGTTTAATATGCAACCAATATAATGTGTAATATAACGGTATTGTAGAACTAAATATTATTCGATTATTAAAAATCAACACAAAGCATATACAAAGTAATAAATATAATTTTTAAAGAACAATTAAAAAATGTTAACGAAATAATTAAGAAGATATTAGAAAAATGTAATATTATCAAATAATATAAATTTTAGCTATTTATCTATCTATTTATCTACACACACACACACACACACACACAATATTTATGTTGTAAAAATTTTATCTTATGTTATTATATTATGTATTATTATAATATCTTATACTATATTATATTACATTATATTACATTGTATTACATTGTATTGTATTATATTACATTGTATTACATTATATTACATTCTATTGTATTATATTACGTTGTATTACATTATATTACATTCTATTATATTGTATTGTATTATATTACATTATATTACATTTTATTACATTGTATTGTATCATATTACATTGTATTACATTGTATTGTATTATATTAGATTGTATTACATTGTATTACATTGTCTGTATTATATTGTATTGGATTTAGCTATTTATTTATCTGATGTTGGAAAAATAAAAATCAGATTCCAATAACACTCTGAATAATTTTGCTTTAATAGTTGCGTTAAAATATACACATATAATTAATTTACAAATATAAATTTACAAATATAATTACAAATATAAAATATTAATTTACAAATATAATTACAAATATAAAATAATTTAATAATAATCGTTAAATTAATAATTAAATAAAACGAAGATAAAAGTAATGTTAAATTTAAGAAATCATAAAAATTTTAAATATCAAAAAACTAATTTAATAAAAAAATCGGAATCTCATTAGAAATTTATTAATAAATCCCGATGAAAAGAAGGAAAGATCTTTTAGGTGTTTAAATTGCAAATAATCATAGTGTAAATACATATATAAGTAAATATATACAGTGTCCTTGTTTTTTGTAATTCACAATATTGCAATTGCGGTGAACATGGCTATTCCTTTTTTTCTCGTTTTCTATTTTGTTTTTCTAAAGCGTTTTTTCCCTCTCATATGGCGTTTCAATTGTTCCGGCCTTCATATTCGCATTGCGTCAATTCCAATAATGTTTTGTCTTTTACATATATTTAAATTGTTCCTTTTGTTTATTAAAAATCGATCTTGCATTGTATGTATGAATGTTTTATGATTTAAATTTAAATAAAAACCTCATATATTAAATGCATATGTTTTCTAAATGTTGTATTAAATCGGCGTCTACGTATTGAATTGTACAGAAAATGTAATCTATTTTACATTTTTAAGAAATGTAATCTATTTACATTTTACATTATTAAGATTTGATAAGATTCAAAAATTATTGCCGAAGAAACATGTACTCGATAATACATAAGATGTAAAAAAAAATGAAGAGGAATTATATTTTCAGCTAAAACAAGATTTACGTTTGACAAATCAAATGTAATGTCAACTAAAATTAATTAGAATTAAAAATTAAAAGCTGAAAAGAGAGAATTTTATAGTTTGTAAAACAATTAACTATATATAAAGAAAAAAAGATATACGATTTATAAATAAAAAAATATAGATTACATGAAAATCATAAATGAGGAATTAATACAAGGTGTATTATCGGAAAAATATTTGTATTTATATATTATATTTTGCATATTTGTATATAGTGCCTACTTATTAAAATTCAAATAAAATATTTGTCCTTAATTAAATCATTTTTATTCAACATGTCTTATCATTTTACACACTTGAAATTATCTCGATACTCTGTATATGTACAGCAAAACAGATTAATCGAACATCAATTATTCGAAACTATCGATTATCCAAAATTCGATTATTAGAATAAGAAAATAAATTATGTAAATAAAAATCTTTAAATATCTAATAATATCTACATTTCTAATTATTGTCCTTTCTTGGAATCCTCTATTTCAGTAACTCGTCTGAATTTAATGTATACTTACGTATAGATTTCATTTATCTACGCCATATTAAATATTAAAAGGAAAAGAGTATTTTAATTAAAAGATAAATTAAATATTATTCAATGTTTAAAAGAGGGTAAGAATGCATCTAATTTAGTCATAGAAAAAGTTCATAAGTTGTGATATTAAAAACAGTGAATCAAAATTATTAAAAATCTCAAAAGAACTTATGAATTTTCGTCTCCATATAAGTTTGAAAATAATAAATGATAATAAATTAGATCGGACTATATATGTATAAATAGATTTTACAAAACAAAGTATTGATATATCACTTATTCATTAATACAAAAAATACTTAAATACAGATAGTAATTAAAGTTTTAAAGCAGTAACTATTAGATTTATGATTATTAGTTGACTTGTGCTTATAAATTTACTTTTTTTAAAACTGATTACCTGAAAACCGTTTATGCGAATGAGATTGTTTTCCAATTAGTTCAAATAATTATTGTTCTACTGTAGTTTCATCAGATGTGTGAAATTCATTGACTGTATTACTGTTTATGATACAGTGACTTCGGATAGGTACTTAAATATTCGGAAAAAGAAATTGTACAATAATAAATTTGGATTCGTCTTAAACCTTGCTCTAAGCTTTTACTTTTACAATTGTAGGATTTTTTTTTTACAAAATTATAACAGTTTCAATATTTAGTGTCTGAATATTAATGAAAGTCATTGTAAGTAATGAAATATATCTGAACAGGAGATTATAAGCAATCTATCCTTCAACTGCAGCTCCACTTAGTTTCCTCAACTTATTGTTACTTTCCGAGATATTCGCAAAAATATTTTTTGAATTTCTTGTTGTAGTATTAAATTTAGATTAGGTTTCGTAGAAAAAAGTATAATTGCTCAATTTATCGAAATTATTATAAATATTCAAAAATTCACAACTTCATTTTATTTTATTTTAAATGTGAATGTTTGAACCATTTTCTACAATTCTAATTGTTAAAATTATTTGACATGAAAGACTTCTTGTCTACATAAAAGAATTTATTATTCTATTTAGATATATTTTAATAAGCGCAACGGTTCGCTCGTTTTTTCATGCTGACGAGAAGTCCTAACATCTGTCACAGGTGTCATGGCGGCCGCTGACCCGCGTGTCTGTTTAGCGCCCTTTAGAAACGGTTCGCATCGATCATCCTATCGATGTTTAATTTCGTTTTTAGATGAATTACGTTAGGGCAATTAAACGGCTTCAAAGTGATTGACCAGCACTCGCCATCACATTCGCTGTCAGCAGGGAAATCAGTGCGACAAAAATCAATCCATTACAAATCATTAAGTGCGACAGTCAGTGTGACGATCAACTACAAATCAGGTAGTCTGACAATTATAGTCTGACAATGTAACAGTGCAATGTACTGATCACTGTGACAATTAAATCTTAACTTAAGCTACAAAAAATTATGTATTACTGTATTACGTCAAAAATTATGTATTACTGTTCACGTCGGAACATTACGGAAGATCATACCCGTGTGAGCTCGCGAGGAAGTAATAATTGGTAATCAAATTATACAATTTACTCATCACAATCTCCGATGTCCGATAAGAATTGGCATTTTGTTCCATTTTGCTATACTTCACCTACACAATCGCTACGCAGCCTACTCAAAATTTACCTCAAAATTTATCTCGAACTGGATCCATCGACTCACTACTTCGTCCATCGAGTCACAACAATGAAATCTCATCATAACACGAAATACTTTAGTATTATCAACAGTCACGATGATAACCAGAATATAGGTAACTGTACAGAAAAACTCGTGAAATAATCTCATTTATAGTTATTTACAAATGGCATAGTTTCACAGAATTGTATTATTACGTTATATAATTGTATTATAATGACGTAAAGATACTCCCTTGCTCAGAATCTAACCCAAATCTAATTCCAAACGTAAAAAACATGATGTAGAATGACAAAAATATTTTTGCGTATACCTCGGAAATAGTGGCGATTACAGAAGGAAAAAAGTTGATTAGAATCACATCCCTGACAACTATTTCTATCCCTATTTCAAGATCATCAAAATCGGTGAGGAATACTTGATCTATACAATTACTATTAAACTATTAAACGACTATGATTCATACACTTCAAAATTGGTAGATATTTATTGAAAATGTTGTCGCAAGATAGATCTCGAGTTTAAAATTCAAAAACAAATTTTTTTTGTTTTATTCATCGTGAGGACCAAATTTGTCAAAGAAACCATTTATCACAAATGGCCTATTCTTTTGAAAAACGTTTTTAAAGTTTCATTATCTTACGAATGGTTTATAACATGTCGTTCACATTTCACAAATAGAGAATAAATGCATGTTATTAATGATGAATCAGAAAAAAGTCCTTTAATAATTGAAATATCTAAATGAAATATTTTAAATAGAACATAGTTCCTAATAATTTTATGGTCTTAGATTACTCAAAAATTGCTTACTGTATGTTTCAAACAAAGATTGAATGGTATCGAAAGAAACACAGTTTGATGTTAGGAATTTTTTTCTATGGACGTGGGAGACATACAAAGTAGTCAACTGTATATTTTAAAAATGGAATTGTATTTTCTAATGTATTGATCGATGTATAATTCGTTAATCTATATGGAATTATATTTTTAATTATAAGTGAATTAATGCTCTAGAAATATTTATGTATATTGAAAAGAAAACATTTTATGTCAGTGTTGTGGCTCGATGAATCAAATGTTATAGATCCAGTTTGAAGTGTTGATTGTTGAAATCTCGCGTTGGCGAAGTTCAGTAAAGTAGTTCCGATGAAATAAAAAATCGCGAGTAGTGCACTGTATGACGTTGAGATTACAAGAGATTACTCTCTTTAGAATTCACACTGTAATGCCTCTCTCCGCTGACGGCGGATCTATTTTATACGAGTTTGCTAGCGAGTTCCAATCAATCACTTTAAAGTACGGGCCGTTTGATCGGTCGTTAGTTTATCTAAAAAATACTGTAATTATCGAACAAACGATGCCGACCATTCCTAGAGGAGACTAAAAAATAATAAGCAAAACAAATCCGCAGGCCAGTGACCGGGAATAGCAACAATAAATGATTGCGACAATAGCCGCGATAAAACGTGGCAGACAAGGATTTGCTAGCATGAAAAAGCGGGCGTTGCCTTTGGTCATAGATATTTAAAAATGAGATAATAAATTTTTCGTTATAAATAAGAAAATAAATTTCTGGCATGAAATAAGTCGTTCTTTGTCTAGAACATTCTAGAAGAAACTATGTGTAGGTAATTTGAGCATGTTGCGACTATTTTGTAATGCCAGAAAATGGGCCGAAGAGTTGGTAGAATTATATATATATTAGTATACATATAATATAACGTACATAACACATATGAAATCAAATTTATAACTAATATTTCCTGAATTCTCGGATTACTTTGATTTTAGTTTCCAATTTTGATTTTATAATCTCATCAACTCTTCGATTCGTACGATCGTCATACTAATACAAAAAATGGAATCGCACTAAATGGAATTTAACTATTTTTGGTATATAATATAATAATCATTTAAACAAATTTATTTATTTTTAAATTAATAATCTATCTAATATTGTTATAAATAACAAATAAATAATCATCACCAGGGGAACTCGAAAAATATAAAATACAAAAGACATTTAAATAATCAAAACAAGTTTCGTATGTCAATGTGTCTTGTAATATACGTATGTATGTATATACGAGTATTCCATATAGTAGATACTTTATTTTATAGAATTATAAAAATTTTCTGAAAAGATTGTTACAATTATATACTAAAAACAATAACAATTTAGAGAAAGCTTATTAATACACATATGTTCATTTAACAGATAGATAGATATATTTTCTTTTCTCTTTTGTTCTCAATAAAATAGTTTTAAACGTTCATTTTTTTCCTTTATTTCTGTTATTAAATACACACAATGCATACAGAGCAGTGTTATGTTACGGGATGCGTGTAACGAAATTCGACGTTTATTCATAAATGTTATATTTGAAATAAAATTCTAATTTTATAAAAATTCGATTACACGATAGCAACGCGAGTTTCAATTTTCAGATATCGTTTATTGAATTCATGCGTACAATAAATTCTTTTTAATGACATTTGTTATTTTAAATAAATATACTGTCATAAACTAACGATTGTCCTATCTATAAATTTAAATACATAATTTACAACGCATGAGTTATAACGAAATTATATCACAAACATTAATGTCACTAATAAATATTAATGGATAATATACATTTTCTATTTTTTTTCTCCGAAACGATTTTTAATTCGTATTTTTAATATAATTATTACTAGCAACTTATTATTAACGATTAGATACATAATTATTAAAATGTCTGTAGAAGTTTCTAGGATATAAATTCTACTTAAAATTTAATAAATATTAGATGCGAATTAAGAATTTGTTTTTTTAATTTTTCATTTTGAAAAAAAAGAATATTTAGAAATAACGATTAAACAAAAAAAACTTGTTGAAAATTATTCAAAGATTTTTCCTATTATTAAAAACATATTAATGTATTCGTAAATTGCATACTTTTATGCAATTTTATAACTTTATAAACACAAATAGAGTTTAAGCAGAAATCTGTCTTCGTTACTAAATAATTATAATAATGAATCTAATCTTGATAGTTCATATATTTGTAAATTGTGTGCATTTTCTGTATTTTTATATGCTTAGATTTTTTATATTAGTAGCAATAAAAAAAATAAAAACAATTTCATCAATAATTGAAATTTTTGAAATAGAAATTACGTAACTGACAAAATAACTTCGTTGTACTTCTTTAAATCTAGTAACTCATAAAGGCTATATGGATATTAATACTATTATAGGTATATTATACCATTTAAATTTTTAATGAATTTTCATATTCAATCTTCTCGAAAATTAAGATTCAAATGAAAAAAATTTATTTTATACTTTTTCTTTCATTTTCGTTCATTTCATAATCATGCCCCCTATACAATATATTAATATTCCATGTGTAATATGTGCATCCTTTATATCTAAAAGTCAACATAAAGATTATGCAAAAAAGAACGATGGGACACAAATGAGCAGAGAGGGAAGGAAGACAGAGAAACAAACTGATGGCAAAAAGGGGCGGAAGAGGGAATGATGAGACGGAGTACCAGAGGTAAATTTATTTGCATAGGCCCCTTGAGTCTCTTTCGAGCGGAAATACAACTAATTGGATTCCCTGGCATCAGCGTATATATGCGTATATATGTGATATAAGTGTGTATGTTCAAGTGAATTGCCCTTTTTTTAGTCAAAGTAGGAAGAAGCTAGGAGGACCACCAAGAAAAGTATATTGGCTAATGTAATTTTGTCTGTGTGCAGTAAGCTTGTGTGCCTTTTTCTTTCTTTTCCTGTCCTTTACTAGTTTATGTCCTTTTCTGTATATTCGTTTCATCCTTTTTTCTTCAATTCCTTTTACGCCCGTCGACTAGTCCAAAATTTATTTTTCTATGCGAGAGCTTCGCAGAAACCGTGCTAAACTCTGAAGACCTAGTACAGATTTAAGCATATCCTAAGGTTGGTTTCGTTCTCTCTTTCGTTCATTTCTCTCCTTTGCACATTTTTCAGTTGTTTTTTAGGCCGTTTAATCGTTCCATTTGCTTAGCATTTTAACATTGTGCATTTAAATGAATTTTTATTCAGAACATTTCTGGAATTGTTTCTATTTTTTGCTTTGTGTGAAATAGTTTTCACTATGCTATGACATTTTATTTGTTAAAAGCTTTTTTGAGAATAAACGAAAACTTAGATGAAAATTAATTGGACAAAAATTTACTAATTATGTAAAGATTATGTAAAGAATAATTTACATAAATAAAGAGTTGTTGCAAATATTAGAGTATTATATAAAAATATATCAATTTAGTTAATCTCTTACCTATTGTTATTGTCTTCATATCCCCAATAATTATATACATTAGCTTCATAATAAATAGTTATAAAGTAAATATGTAATAAATAGAATATTTTTTAATAAATAGAATAGTTATACATTAAATATGTAATATAAAATATTTTTAGATAAAAAACGAATTAGTGCAAAAATATATTCTTATATCAATAGTTTATAGTTATTGCTCAAAAATTATTCAATTAAGTAATAAATTATTATTAGGCACTATTATTTATTAACGGAAACCAATAACACGTAGATTAAGACACGTAATGATAACAAAAATAAAAGAAAAAAGAAATTAACTAGCATAATAATTATTTACTTTAATAATGAACGATTACACTTTTCAATGGAGAGAAAGTCCAAACTCTGTTCGAGATTTCATTGGCATATTTACAGACTCTTTTTATCAGGTCTAATATCTGTCACAAAGAAATCTAACTTAAATGTTGACGAATTATGGAGAGGACGTTAACACGTATTAAAATTAATAAGTTAAAGAAATGGAGAATAATTAATAAAGTTATTAATGATTTTTATCTGATAGCTTTCTGCAGTTCTCTAGCATAAACATATGTAACAGAGTTGAGAATTAATCGATTAAAATTTTTAATTTGATTAATTGATTAATGTTTACGATTAATAAAATTAATCGCCAAAAAAATCAGTGATTAATTTAATCGATTAATAGTGTTAATCATCGATTATTAATTATTAATCATTACATCAAATTTGACTGTAATTCCATTTAAATTGAATATATATTTTGAAATTGCAACAAAGCACTGACGCTTTATAGTTAAGATATTGAAATAAAATAAAAAATTCCTAATTTATATTATCGAGAGGTATAGCTATACAATCCATATGCTTAGCTGCAAGCCTAATTAACTTTCTTTTAAAATTTGTTAAATAAACAAGCAATAATAAAAAACTTTATTTCATTACATTAAGCATTAATAATATTTCATTATTCATTTATAAAGGCTTTACCATATGTCTGTACATTATTACACGGTATCTCGATCGCTAGTCGCGAATAAGACACATAGAAAACGTTTATTTCACTGCGCAAAGAATTTCAACAGTTATTCGTTAATGAGCTATATAATTGACAATTAGAATTGAAAGAAACAATCGTTAATAACAATTAACCATAAAAGTAAAAATTTAATTCTTAATCGTAATTAACGATTTAAAGATATTTGATTTAAATTAGATCTAAATTAAAAATTTAATCACTATTTGTAATTAATAACTAAAGTTGAAATGTAATGTTGAAATTGCTATTAAAAATTACTAGACAAAATTTAATTAATTAATCGTTGATTGATTTTTTGCCCAATTTTGATATATAATTTACGATATACTGAATTGTAATTGCAGTCGTGTCTACTCATTGAATTACCAAGTGTACGAGAAATAAATCTCAGGAGCTTTCCCAATAGCTTGAATATACGTATTTCTTTCGATGGAGAACTAGATGACGCTGGCATACTCGATGTCCCAAGTGAGACAATGTCAAAGAATAAAATAATAATCTGAAAGTATTGGGACTTTTGAAGTTCTTACGAAAACGAAAAATGAAACCAATTTCTTAATACCAATTTTACGATAACATAGCCGATGTGATTGAAATACGATAGTTTAGTATCATACCCAGCAAGTGCCTTAACGTTGTCAACAGAAAATAATATTTCGTTTATTAAGTACAAATAAAATAATTTTCTTCGAGATATTCTCATTACACTTGGAGATGTTTAGATACAACTTGTTACATCAATCAGAAAATCTATTGAGATCCAGTTATAGGTCACTGGCATCGAAATGATCATTTATCCTGGTGAAAAATATTAAATCGTCCCGCAAACGAAAAAGGAACTGCTTTATTGAACATAATTGACAGGTTGTTAGCTATCCCAAATGAAGAGGCAAAAAGACCGATATTATATTAAGAATTCTGATAACATTCTGATAATTTAAAATTGGTGACATAATCACATAAAACAAATAGTAGATTGAAATCCGTTGAATGATTTTTTAAAATCCGTATACATAGTATAATAAGTTGACCTGTGAAGAGACGTATTATCAAAATCGATATAGTTTTCATAATTATTTATTTATTCGACTATGATAAGTGTTTCTATATAAAATATCAGATTATAAAATAACTAAATAGATTTATCTATATATCGTTCAATAATTTTGTTTATGTTTACATGAAACTCATATGAGTATTATAAAGTAATCGCACGCAGATAATTATCTATCTTACTTGGTTTTGTCTGTCCTCCTTTATTTCAATTTACTTTATGTTATCGTTTTCACATTGCAGTAGGTACTTCCTTAAGTCACTCCGTTCTACGGAATCACGATTAATCCAGGCGTGGGTGAAGTAGATCAACACCAAGCTGGTGCAAACTTTTAACTATCAAGGAGCTGGAGCAGGAAAGCGGCAGGAAAGTTTCGCGGAGTTCGTCTATCCGGTAAGTTTCGAGAGTCCGAGATATCGTCGAGCCATCAGCTGCCCTCCTGCTCCTCCTTCTTACTTCTCTTAGCCACCTTCTTCTACTGACGCATCTTCTTTCTGTCTCTTCCTCTCCATCGTATTTTCTAAAAAATTAAATTCGCGTAAAATATTTAAAAAGAAAAAGCTGTAACATTTTTAGTTTACTTTTCAAGCATGATTTTATACTTGAAAATTTGTAAAATCATTCTGATACAACACAGTAAATCACCTGACGATCTCTTCCAATTTATTTATATAATATATAGTTTTTTCAGATTCTTCTTTCACCAATTTTAATATCGATTGTTTTCTTCTTTTGGTTACTATTTAGATTCGATGTTTCGTTACTGTTTAGATAACGATGTACTTTTGAAGAATTAATTAAACAACATAAAATATTTTACAAAATTTATAAATACATTTTTTAACCCTTTTGATTCGGGAAAAGAGAGTCTTTCGATTAAATGAAGGAAATGAAATATAAAACAAAATTTTAAAAATATCTTATTTAATACAAAAGTTATAATAGTTCAACTATTATGTTTATACAATATTTTCAATAATTTTTCGTAAAGTCTGTTAAAATAAAGTATAACAAAGTCTTGAATGTAATAGGATTACATGAATATAAAGATATTTTTAGAAGAGATAATGTCAGAATAAAAAAATTACGAAACTGTGTGTACGCGCGCGTATAACCATTATTATTATAGTTATAATCAGAATAAATTTACTGTTTTGTACTATATATGTGATAATTGTACTATATGTATGATAATTGTATATAGGTTTTCGTAAGATTTCAATTTGTTTATGTATTTGTTTGAATAAATGTAAAAAAAATTGTAAATATTTCAAAAATGTTGTAATCTTACTATCAAATTAATTAAAATCTATAAAATCAAAACTTTCGTTTCGTTTTAAAATTATATATTTAAAACCTGACAGATACATACAGATTAACTGCATTGTGGTATAGTTTTATTAATAAAGATCTATAAAAAAAGTCCGTGCAAAATTAAACATGATTTTCAAGAAGAACACATATATAGTTTTTTATTACATAGTATTCTACTTATCATGAGGAGAAATAGTCTTCCAGGAATCATAGGTCGCACCGCTTTGTTGGGAAAAAAATTTTTAAATCCCACAGTTTTTAAATTGTAACCTTATTTGTAATCTGTTGATATTCTATGGTCAAATAAGAAAGTAGCATCAAATACCCAAAATTTTCCATTATTCCCGTATTTTCTTTTTTTTCTTTTTTCTTTCTTTTTTTTTCGTCGAAATCGTATTTTCATACTTCGTCAAAGATTATGTATTGACTTAATAAAAATCACATTTATTTTAACTGTACAAAGAGTGTAGTGTATTCATTTGAACAATGAACAATTTCTTCTCATAAAGAAAAATGTTCATTACTGATGTCGAAATCCGTCGAAAAGTTGAAGTGATTTGCACAAGTATTTGGACATTTAACGTAAAAAGACATAATATATTATGTATATTATAAACAGAAAATCATACAATACTTCGTTTTATTTTAAAGCGCAAAGTTTTTACTTTGATAATCTTGAGTTCAATATTTCCAAAAATATTTTTATATCATATAGCAGATGGGAAATTAAGGATATTTTGGTTCTTGAAAATTGTAAAAATTCTAAAAATAAACTTTAAAAACATTTTTTTCTTTAAAAAGTTTTTCGGTGCTAGACTTATCGTTATTTTGAAGAAATTGAAATTTTCTCTTTACATTGATCCTTTAAAGCTTGTTCTATGATTTTATTAAATTTTAAATATTAGAATTAAACAACAAAATTCAAGAAATCTTAACATTTTGTTATTTAACCTTGATGTTCAAAGTTCAACAAAATGAACGAAGAAAAATAAAAATTATTAGTTTAGGAGATACTTTTACTTTAATTTCGTAAAATCTATCAAAGATAAAGAAAGATAAGAACTGTATTTTTGTATTCATTATTACGCGATACGAAGGTACCGTTAAAATATTTTGTTACTTAGAAAAAGTCTTCCCGCCCGTGCAATAAAACGGAGTTTATTGATTATTGTTAGAGACCTTTCTCCCAATTTTTATTAAGGTCCCAAGAGTCCTACGAAAGGTGTGTGTATGTCCCGTTGACGTACCTAGGTCTATAAATGACTGAAAAATGGGAGAAGTTTAATTCATTATTCCGAATTGCCAATCAGCGAGCTTCAATCATTGCACAAAGCATCCTCCGAGATATATAAGCAACCGACTAACACATCTCGAAACAACGATATTTAGAGAGTGTCTCAAACACTCACGAATAGTGTTGCCTATGTCGTTATACGACTGATAACGTTTAACGGATAATAAAGTTTAAGGACATTATAACGTAAGATCACGGGACCTCAAATTTCTACAACTGGAAGTCTCACCTACACTCAGGGAGACCTGAACTTGGAAGAACTAACCGCAAGCCAGATCTGCTCTACGACAGACAAACTCATTAAATGGAACATACCACAAAAAAGAAAACACAAAGAAGAAAAAATACAAATCCTAACTACTCGAACACGGTCAACATCGCTATCTGATTCACTACACATGTGATATCCAGTCACAAAGATCAATAAAATAGAAGGTATGGATATTATAAACACAGCTATACAAACTAAAAATAGGTTCAGCTTATTTGCAGAATGCCACACAATCGAACAAGAAAACGCAAATCAAAATAACGAATCCCTCAAGGGTAACACATCAACACATATCAAACAAAACACAATACCAAACAAAAACACAAGTTACAAAGTCACAGAACACTAAACCACTTCCCATCTATGAACATGGAAACATAAATCACGCCAAGATCCTGGACGCCTTTAGAGAAAAATACAACAATGCTTTTCAAATCAAATTCACCTTTAACAAACTCAAGATCATGTTTGCTAATCTTAACGACTTTACTGAAAATTATTTACCAGAAGGAAAACATTGAATACTACACGTATACTGTCAGATCAGAGAAATTTATCATTGTAGTACTAAAAGGTTTCATAAAACTTTCTGAAGTAAGAATCCTCAATAGCATCAAAAACCACGGACTTAATCCCAATTTACAATGTATAGACCATGCAAAATACCCGTAACCTCAATAGCACAAATTGACCACATCAGGTACATCGATAATATTAAAATTTGCTGGGAAAAATTCGAGTCGAACAAACCTTACCATACAATGTTTTAGATGTTAAGCTCACAGGCACACTTCAGCAAACTGCAACAAGAAAGCAAGTGTGTAGGATGCATTAAGTGTGTAGGATTACATGATTCCCGTACGAAGATATATTTGAAACATCCCCTACCTGCGCTAACTGCAAGGGAAACCACCCAGCTAACTTTTCCAAATGTCCTGCCCTCCTAGCCTACCTCTTCAAAAAACAAAAACGCATACTCCAAGAAAATCCTACCTACAACCTTCACCTTCCTCTTTACACACTTACCATTTCCTCAGCATTTATAACAAAGCTCTCTACACTCTCCTACCCTCACGTACCACACATGGACTTAAATATGGCATGACATACAAGCTCTCATACCTCAACAGCCACAACATCCCTTATCTTCAATAGACCAACAGTCCCGATTTCACAGAACAATTAGATCACCTAAAATCAGCCAATTTCGATCTTTTCCTACAAATCATCACACTAATACAAAAATATTACATCAAATGTACTAATAACCTCGATAAAGTCAAAGTCATTATACAAATTGTCAAAGAATTAGAAAATAGCCACTCTTAAAAATACACTTAATATCACTTTATGGAACGCTGCTAGTGTTAAAAATAAAATTACTGCACAAATTTCTTGGTTAAAGCCCTCAGACGTCTTTAAACTAAACAGCTATAATATTTATCGAAATGATCGACCTCCCACCACTTCCAAAAACACTAGAGGAGGGGTACTTATAGCCGTTCGTAAAGACATCCAAATGTAAGATATTCTTCAGCCCCTTTTTTCCAATATAGAATTCATCTCGATTAGATTAAAACCCATACTCTCACTTACCATAGAAGCTTATATTTCACTTAAAACCAAAATAACCCAATCCGATCTAGACAACATTATTCTACCACCCAACACCTCACTTCCTCATCGGCAGAGATTTCAACGCCAATTAACTAATAATACACAGCTTAACCTACACCCACAGACAACCTAATTGGACACCCACAAATATCGACATATTCCTATCCAATGTACGGAGAGCCCTACCTATCGGCAAAAGTCGGGTTCAAGAAACAAAGCACTCTCGGAGACAAATAAGCACTCACTTGACACGTTTTAACTGTCTTTTCGAACAGTTCTTCCTCGATATTCCTGCCGACAAGTTCGATT